>JAIQCU010000099.1:0-95474 GCA_022114935.1 Leptestheria dahalacensis
GCTGCAGTTGATCAACCTGTGCCGTCGACTGACCGTCGAGTTCCTCCACTATGCCATCGAAGCCCGCGCACTGCGCAAAGTCTTCATCTCCATCAAGGGCATCTATTACCAAGCAGAAATCAAAGGACAGACCATAACGTGGATCGTACCGCACCAGCGTGGCTTCAAGGTATTGTCTTGTATCACCAAAATCGCCAAAAGCATGTTAATTATGTGGCTTACATCTATTCTGTGCAGCCCGTGTCTACCCACGAAGTCGACTTGAAGATCATGACGACGTTCGTTGACTTTTACACAACGATGCTGGGGTTCGTCAACTTCCGTCTGTATCACTCGCTGAACCTGCATTACCCACCGAAGTTGCCAGGCATCTCAGGTAATGGGGTCATTAATATGTTGAGAAAATGGTCGTTTTGGTTGTTGTTCCATTTTATCATCATCATTGTTCTTAGTTGCGGGAGGTTCTGACGAGTCCAAAGCGGAGGAGTACAGCGAGTTGGTTGCTGCCTTGAATAAGAGTATCGTCCGTACAGAGACGACGGCGGAAGAGGAACTGCAGCTCGATGAATTCCCAGCTGTAATAATTTCAAAAAATATTTTTGTCTAATATCGTAATATCTAAATTTCTTTTGCTGCTGTTTCAGGAACTGGAAGGCGGCTCCAACCTGGAAGAGGCCAAAAAGAAAGCCGAGCAGATTACAAAGCTCCAGCAGCTTTTCAAGGGACTGAAATTCTACGTGGGTCGCGAAGTGCCCCGCGACGCGCTGGTCTTCGTCATCCGGGCCTGCGGAGGGGAAGTGTCCTGGGACTCCACCATCTATCCCGGCGCCACCTATCCCGAGACGGACGAGTCCATCACGCACCAAATAGTCGACCGGCCTACCGTCGATAAGCAGTATCTATCCAGGTACGTAGCTCGACACACCGAGGAATAACAACTGATGTTGTGTGGATAAAGCAATCAGTTGCCTCTTAAGTTATATCTGAATATATACATTTCAGCAGTTACTATTGTATGATTATTGTATTATGGATTGATTTTAATACGAGTTCATTGTTGACATCATTAAGTTAGTGTTATTACATTTATGTAATAATTAAGTATCAAATTAATATATTAAGTGAAGAAATTCGAATTAGGTTTTATCCTTTTGCTGCTAATTTGTTCCTTTAATGAACAAAACTTGGGAAAGCACTTGTTATTTAGTTTAATTTTTTTATTTCAGCATCTAAGATAATGTAATTACAATTAATTCTGGATAGGTTTTTAGACGCATTAATTAAATACTTCATCAACTTAATGGTTATTAAATACCACCCAGTCCACTAATAGAAGAAGCAAATTTTTAATTAAAACTGGTCAGCAGGTAAAGACAATTTGATGTGAAACTATACAGACGAAATTAAATGAAATTGCAGGGTTGATGGTAACACAATCGGTTGTTTAACATTTTCGAATTAATAACCATAAGTAAGCAAGATTAAGGAATGATAACTTAAATAAAGAAATTGAAAGGTTTGTTATGAAACAACGTATTAAACATTCAGTAAATAAGTAGTGAATAATACTTGGCCCGGCGGTAGTGACCCTGCCGTTTGACCGAGGAGTCCCGGGTTCGATTCCCTACGAAGGTGGGGCAATCAAGGGACTCGGACTCGGGAAGTTAAGTTAAGTCAAGTCAAGAAAAAAATGTCAAGTAAAAAATACACGGTCAATATTATTATTATTAGTGAATAATACAACTTGATTAACTAATAAACATGTCGAGATTCTTTGAACTTCCGTGAATTTTACTCTCATTCAGATTCGGAAATATTTGTGTTAATTACTGACGACATGATTCATTAACAATGAGTTATATTATGAAAAAAAAGCTCTAAAAAATAATATAATAAATGAATAATAATTTACTGGGTAATAGGTAAATCATTTGATAAAGACATTAAACTACAATAAAATTAGGTGTTATTTGCGTAAGCAATTTATTTTATTAATACCGTTAATCTGTTGATTGTAGGTACTACGTGCAACCGCAGTGGGCGTTTGACTGCATCAACTATTGCACTCAGCTGCCCGTGGAGGACTACTTCGTCGGAGCCAGTCTCCCGCCGCACATTTCGCCGTTCGTGACGGAGCGCGCCGGAGACTACGTCCCCCCCGAGCGTCAGAGGCAACTGGCCCTGGAGCGCGGCGAAGAGTTGCCCGAGAAGGAGCTCGACGATGACCAACAGGACGACGAGGCGGAAGAAGACGATGATGACGTCGATGACGGGGAAGATGAGATCGACGATGATGATGACGACCAGAGTGAAGACGAAGACGAGGGAATTAAGAGCCAAGAAGACGACGAAAAGCCTCTCACCACGGTATCACCGGTTCACTTTTATTTAGTTCTAATAAACGATAGATTGTATCGGTAATCAGTCGTTTGGTTAATTAGTTACAACTATTTTTGAGTTTCATCTTGTGCTGCTATAGTATTTTTCAAAATCCTATTTTCTATTATTATTACTTTTTTTGTTGAAATTATAGTGATCACAATAATTTGGTTAGGTCCATTTCTGTTGTTTTGGTTGATAATTTAATTTAATTAGTGAATTATTACATTTTTATTGCTATATCAGTTGGGGAGTTGATTCCAAATAGCTTAAAAAAAATACTAAATCAGGTTTTAGAACTAGATAAGCTACTTTTAAGACCCGGAATTCGAAAATTGCCAAGGTCACCGCTAACCACACAGTCTAGAGCGATAACCAGAAAAGGGTTCTTGCTGAGGGAAAAGTTGACTGCTTATTGCTCCTGCACTTTCAAAGATATAGCAGCCCGAAAAATAGCGAATGTAGGCCTAGTGGTACTTAATACACGTACCAAGTTTGGTCGAAATCGGGATGCTAGTTTTGCCAAAATAAAATCCTGTAACTGAACAAATAATTATCCGCTATTCAGGACCCTTTTTTGGCCTGCCTGGTTCTGGTTATTATTGTCCTTATTGCCATTTATTTTGTTATCAGTTATGTTTACGTCATCCTTTTTCCTCGGAACTGGGTTTCTCTTGTTTGTTTGCTTTTATACGTGTGTATAATGACCGTCTAATTATGTTTATTTCTTCTTGGCGGTCTTGCAGAAGAAAGGCATGAGCGTTTTGCGCGGTCGAGTGGAGAAAGTGGACGTTGCCGAGCAGGAGGCGCAGGAGGAGAAGGAGCACTACCGCTTCCGCGAGTCGGTGATGAAGAAGAAGCACCGCAAGCTGTACCGCTCCATGATGCGCAATCGCCACCGCCGTCAGAAGGAGGCCAACAAACTCAGCCAGAAGCGCGAGCTCATTGAAACACAACACAAGAAGGGCAAATGGGATGTCGAGGAGGCTGCTGCACCCGCCAAGAAAACGAAAATCTAATAAAACAAGGCCGGGCCCGACAACTTTCTCTTCTACTTCCGTGAATTTCTTTTCTCTCTTTTCTCTAATTTTATTTCATTTTTTTCTCCCCTTTAAATCTGTATGACCCCAGCCCCCCCCCCGTCTCTTTCTCCATTCGATTCTTGTCTTGGTCAAGTGTCGAGAAAAATACAAGAGAAACGTTAAATCGGTCGTTTTCACCTTATTTGCATTTGTTCTGGCCAATGCTGTGGAATGGAGAATTTATTATATATTCGCTATTTTAATTCATTCTGATGTTATTAGAAAAGCGATTCGCTTTGTGTAAATGAATCTGCCATTTAAAAAAAGAGTGCATGAAACGAAATCAAAGTTGTCACCGTCTGCAGACGGCTATAACAGTGCAGTGCACTTGAGGTTATTCAACTTGAAAACGGTTCCCATCGTGACCGAATGAACGAGCTAACCGCGAACTCTTGCCTTGTCTAACATCTGCACGCAAATATGGTTTTCCAACAGGTTTGCTAAACCAGACAAGCACCGACTAACATAAAACAAGTGGAAACCGTTTTCAATTTGCGTTGCTGGACTTTGAAGTACAGTCCGTTGCCCCGGAAAAAGGGTACATACAGCAAGAGATAAAGGCATCCAAGTTTTTGCTTGTAACTTTAACAGGTTTTGCTGGATAACAACAGAAATTTAGGTGACGATTGTACTATTCATAAGTCATGTAACCTCAAAATCTCGGTGATTTGGAGCCATTCGTTTAGCCAAAATTAAATGTTAAAAGTGTATACCAACGCGCTGCGCTCTGCCCTTTTTACCAGCAGACTGGTACATAGCCAGGAGGAGGAAAACGAAAAGCCGCAATGTTCTTTTTCATTAAGAAGACCCGGTTTAACCTGCCGTTAGATTTAATTTCATTATCAACTCGTTTAATTTTGTTTGGAAGGAAATGCGCACGTGGCGAGATGCTTGCAAGCGAAGGAGAAGGGGAATAAAGGCAATTCAAATAAATGTAAAACGGCTTTCTAGAAAGAAGCCCCTGGTCGAAAAACAAGGAGGGATGACACACTTGCGGACGTTGGCGTGACCGAGTTTCGTGTTCTCCTTTTGCGGCAACAAGACGCCCTGTAAACCAAGAATCCATGTATACTAGAGAGTGTTGAATAGTTTCCAGATCCTGCACCAAACTAGAAAGTAGTTCTTTCCTTGACCACTAGATGGCGCTGTGTCGATAACGTGAACCCAGCATAGACTCTGGCGGTCTTTGTCAACACTACAATGTGCCTTCGAGGTAGTTGAGGCTAAGGTTGGACGTGCTGTATCAAAACAAACACCACGTGCAAGAGTATTGTTCGGTTACGTCTTTTCACGGTAGGCGGCGTTTTGATAGCACGGTACCAACTAGCCGAAGACTAGCGGTTTCGAACTGAACCACGAGACGGGTGTGTTGGATTGAGGTTTTGTGGGTCGCTTTCTTGAGTGCCTTTCTTACCCGCAAGGCGAACGGAAACTTTCTCGAGACAGGGATCGAGGTGAGGAAAAACAGGAGCATCACGAAATAACGGTACATGTCGTGTTTCGCAGAGTGCTTTCAATCGGCCACCACTGCGGACGCGTTGAATCAAGAGTCTGCTGTTTGTTGAGTGTCTTACTTGGTGTGTTAGCTTAGGGTCGCGGGGTTCTTTTTGGGTACGTTTTGTGTACATTTCGTTTGAGTTGCTTTTTGATTTGTTCTCATTAGCTTTCTGTCCCGCGATTACGGTGTTTCGGGGTCATCGTAGGTGCTTCTCCCAGGAAACAAGTTACAAATCCCGAGTTTAAAACCCGCAAAGGATGACGCGATTCAAATTGCTATTGGGAGCCGTCGTCTTGCTGCAAGCTGCCGGATTGTCCTGGCAGAAGAACGTCAGCCAGACTAGGGATGACCAGCTGCTGTGGAAGCAGCTAATTGAATCTATCGAATCGCGAAATGGATCTAGTACCAATCATACGGCCAGCGATACTACTGTGGCTCTTCACTATGACGAAACTATTGCTGTGATTCAGTATGCCGGGGATCTCGTCACGCACTGTAAACTCATTGAAGTAAAGTAAGTTTCCCAAACCAAGGTATTCATTCCGCTTATTCGTCTGTAGTACAGTCTGTTATATTGACAATGAACAATGGAGAGAAGCAAACTACTTCCGTTATTCGCTAAAGTCTTTAAGGATAACGGTTTCCGTTTGAAGAAAGTTTACCTTGTGAGAAAGTTTTCCTGTGTATCTTGACACATCTCTCCGTTTTGGCAGCTCAAATGGAAAAGAGTCTGGGAATCTGCCCAAATCTTCGGGCAGTGATCCACGCGTATAAAAACAGTACGGGATGATTTTTTAAAACAATACTCAAGGAAAGTTGATTCATTCTCTAAATTGTGTTTACTTAGGGGTTAATGAAAGTAACTCGGATCAAAGATTTCACTGAGAATTCTGTCGCTGATCGAATAACAGCAGAACATTCTATATTTGACAAGAGTTTAAAACTATTTGTGTTTTAACATCGAATTCGTAGATCATACCCCGCTTAACTTATGCAAACCCTCTACAGCCCAAATGGGTGTTACCCGTTTTCACCCATTAACGTTTCCTCTCATTTTTTGTGAATTCAGCACCAAACAGAAGCAGCAAAATGCCATAGAAGAACTGTCCACGGAAATGCCAGTCTACTCCATTGAAATGCTGACCATGGTGCAGCTGATTTCATCTTGCCAGAAGTTCAATCCTGGGAAGGAAGTAGTACGACGCGGCAGAAATCGTGATGTTCAGTCGCCGACAGGTCCACTGCCGTGGGCTTTCCTAACAGCCATTATGCCGGGTATTTTCTTTTAACCTAATTCTCTTCGCCCCAGCACCAGAAACGTATTTCCAGTTGTATGAGCTGCAATAACGCTCTAACACTGGCAAATTACCAAAGGCTCAGTACGTACTAATCACACCCATGAAAATTCGTGTAGCTGCACGACATTTTAGTACAATAACGTCATCTATTAGCAGCATCCAATCGTCAAGATTGTTTTCCGTTTTGAACATGATGACTGGAACGCGATGGTGCCACATGTTAATCTAGAGCTGTAGTTATACTCGTTTGGTTAATGATGTGTATCAGTAGGTTATGATAGGATAATGTAGGTTAGGTTAGGTTAGGTTAGGTTAGGTACGCTTTCTTACCGGTGGCATCGCCGAGTCGCAGGAAACCATAAGCCACAGGTCGCTTAGAAAATCTCGTATGGTTATTTAGGTTGTTCTTGTCCAGTTTTCACTGATTTAACTTTTCCCATATAATTCAGGAACAAAATGGTGCGGGCCGGGGGATAACGCTCAATCCTACGACGATTTGGGTCCTCTAACCGAGATGGACAAGTGTTGCAGGGCTCACGATCACTGTCCTTTGAAAGTGAAAGGAATGCGAAGCGCTCACGGACTAGTCAACTTATCTTTCTACACCAAGTACGACGACTAAGTGAAAGTGTCTATGTCAACCTTGATACTAACTTTGGGACTAACTTGCAGGTCGCATTGCGCGTGTGACGATGAGTTTTTCAACTGCCTCAAGTCGGTGGAGAAGCCAATGTCTCGCATGCTGGGCAACTTGTACTTCAATATTCTGCAGGTGCCGTGCATTGACGAGGACAGTCGGAAATTCGAGATTGCCACAGAGGCCAAGTTGGAGGTTTTACCGGAAATTTGCAAGCACCGAAGAAGTGACGAGTCGTGCCCTTACCTAATCCAGAATCCTTTTGGAGTAAAACGATTCAAGTTTGTTAACGTGCATCGACGATTCTAAACCTACTTACATTGTATATAAAGCAAAGCACCATGTCATGTTATACGTTAATACAAAAGGCTCTTTTTGTCCACCGAGAGGATACCGCGGAAAACGTTTTGTCAAATACAGGTAAAAGCTTTGGATAGAAACATCGCCACTGGGCGATTCCAACATTGTTAACATGGTTACCATATAAAGCTGGTTGGAATCATGGCGCTTAAATACTTGTTTACTAGAAACAATCTAGTTGTTATTAGTCCTATCCAGTTTTCAGTAACTCCAGAAATGTATTAAACTTGCCAGGAAAAGGATATTCAACTGATGGAAAACCCTTCAACTGACCATCTTGGAGCTGCTCGCCCAAAAATGTTTTAGGAGTTCCTTTATTACCAACTTGAACGTTCCCTTCAGCAAATTTTCATAATTTGGGAATCATATTAAATTGAAAATAATTATCCTTCGGACTGAATTATTTCTCGTTTTTCAATGCGTTGAGTACGGTTAAAAGTCTGTCTAACCAAAACACGAATGCACGTGCTATAAATGATCTGATTTTCTATTTATTGGTTTAACTTGCTGGATTATATCGAATTTAATAAAAGCAAAAGATTCGCATTTGCTGAATTAATTCCGCAACTCGTTTCAGCGGTAATAATAATATAACATATATATATACATAGAATACAATAGTAAAGATTGACACATGATTAATAGTATTATATTTTGTTATAATTCTATGGAAGAATAAAATTAACATTCAAAGTAATACGGTGTAAAGGTTAATTAAACAGAACTGCAGTGTTTTAATATCACATTCTCTAATTTCAAATCAACTAAAACAGAGTGGACTGTTAATAATTTAGATTTTGAAGTTTCCATGATTTATATCTCTATTGAAATCGTGTATTTTTTTAGATGAATCAACTTCCGTTACGAAATCCCTTCTTTGTTGACGATGAATATTTGGCAGCGCTGTTGAAGAGATTCAAATTTGGCGGGCATAAATGGCGGATCAAAACAAAACCGCGGGTGACGATAATTCCTGGCGGACTCACGACCTTCAAAACATACCAGTCAAGAAAACATTAACTGCAGAAACTTACTACATCAAACTTTGGGTCAAAACTATAAGAGAGTTGAGAAAACACTCCGACGGTGATTCAATCGCTGTATTTGGCACTTTAGCAATTTCGTCAGTTGACATTCTGGGCCTCGTAACGGACGTCAGAAAAGCAAGGACTTCGATTGTTTACTCTGGTTGGTATTTCACCGGTTTTCTCGAATTCCCAGTATATTTAATTAATCTTTGACCATTGAATATTCCTTAGTTGATGACGGGACCGGTGTCGTCACCGTTTTCTCAAAACCAAGTTGGGAACTATCTGAGCAAGCTGTAGCAGCCACCACTTCTGCGTTGCACGACGACTCATATTACTTGGTATCGTTCATGATATTGCGAGTCATAAACGTAAGAATTGTTATATGGGCTATGGACTTGATACCAGGGCCTTGAACGGGAACACCGAGAGGGTGCGGACGTTCTACTAGACGTGCTGTCACGACAGATTCTTGCAGAAAAAAAGATTTTCAGCATCGGAGACACCGTGCACATTACAGGGAAGCTGACCTACTATCTCGAAAAGTGGAGTATCTTTGCCCACAACATACGTGAGAACCGAATTATCAATTTACCAAATTTAAAATTACAATGTATTATTTAATATCCTAGTTTTTACTATTTGAAATTTCCTCAGGAAAAGTTGAAGACGTTAACGAAGAGAGTTTCCGAGCCCTCGAGTTAGATCACCTCTACTGCAAGGTGTACAAGCTGAAATGAGTACGGGCGCCTTGGCTGCCATTCGGGAGACTTCGCGGGAGAACGCGACGAGACAGCGACGGGAGAACAGGCTGCGAGCATTTGCCATTAACCGGAAAGGAATCGGAGCCTCGTTTCACTCACCGTGCTCCGCGGCCACAACGAAGACTCTAGCCGAGACGCTGAAACACAAATCGCAGGTCACTCGGGGTGTACTGCAGGAACTAAGCCAAGGGCTTGCAGCCAACCTGGAAAATGCCCAGGCGTTCATTGCTGTGCAGGGATCCATTCATAGCTTAGTTACTTTTCTCACAGGTACATGCAAGTCAGTAGCTAAATAGCACTTAGCATTACTGTAGTAATACGCAAACCAATTATTATTTTTGTATTTGTATTTCTTCTACTTCTATATTGCAGTCAATTACTTTCAATTAAAATTTAGATATTCGGAATGACTGGTTGGAATATGTACGGCTATTTTTTAAAAAATTTGGTACATAAACTGATTACAAAGTTAGTTAATTCATAAATGATTAGACAATATATTGTTCCCGCCATTGTAGGAAGTAATGCAACTCTTCAACTGGAGGCGGCTTACTGCCTGGCCAATCTGACCCTTTGGACGGAGGAGCCCAGATGCAGCAAATTCGTTTTACAACAGGCCAGCAGCTACCTGGTTATCTTCCTCAGCAGCCCGAACCCTCTCCTTCAGCAGGCCTGCGTCTGGGTCATCAGCAATCTCCTGCCCGAGGGTTTTCCAACTTTGGCCCAGCAAGGGTTTCTGAGCAAACTCATCGAGCTGACTCAGTCACCGCACGATTACGTCCGCCGCGCTGTCATCGAGTGTTTTATACAACTCGTTTCGTCTTCACAACTGCGTCTACAGTAATTCTTTAATTCAGCTAATCAATTTGAGCATTCAGCACCAGAATATCTCAAACACTTGACCTTGTAGATGATATTCCGAATGATATATCTAAACTTAAAGATCTATGTGTCGCCTTAAGTCTGGGATCACCGTCTGTAACTTGAAACAGATCAGTAATTTAGTCACAGTCTAATATTATCCGTACAGTTGGCTAGTATTGATCGTTCTCCTAATTAACATTAATTACGCTTAATTATTCGTCAGTTAAGTTACGATATAATAACTTCACGTAACAGCACTCAGTTCTCATATTTTAGATATCAGTGACTGCAATTTTCGTCTTAATCTCGTTCTTATTTATTATTGTTCAATAGCGAGGCTCTGTAAACCATTAAAGAATGCCTTGTTATTGACATTAGCACTTAATTAAGTTTTATAATTACTAGGGAAGACGAACTGTTGAAACTGTGCCGGTCGACGCTGTTGCTTACGAAGGAGTTCAACCGGATCGAGGTGGAGCCTTTAGCCTGGTTGTCCTTCCACTTGACTACCAGCGACCCGACCCGCGAGCTTTTATCGCAGAGCAATAACTTGAATCAGTGGCTACTGCAGTCGTTTGTTTTGTCGGCCAAAGATCCCTCTGCTAATGCGCTGCAGCAGCTTATTCCGTTGCTTCGATGCATTGGAAACTTGTGCGTCGTTAGTCATTCATTTGTCGAAGCTACGCTGAAGTTTGAAGGTTTTGTCGAAAGTGTAGCCGCGCTTTTGAAAAACCCTGCCTCGAGTTTTCTCTGTCAGGAAGTAGCTTGGCTAATCGCTAACATTGTTAACGTGCCGAATGCGCAGTTGCAACAATTGATCAGCGAAACGAGAATGAAGGAAAACCTTGAAAGATATCTGGTTTCCTTGGAACATTTATTGATGTAGACACACTATAAATAAAAGGCCTGAACTGTTTTGTTGTTGTTGTGATGGTGCTCATCTAATTACTGCTTTTGATTGGCTTTTACCCCAGTATACTATAGTATACTATAGTATATTATAGTAATAAATAGTGGAGAAGTGGCATATTAATTTGTCTGGTTATTTTACTATTTACAGAAGATACTTGATACTATTGTTTATGTTAAGGTATTAGTTTAATTTTGGACAAAGAATGAATTTGCGTTTTAACAATAGTTTAAAAATAGTGCTAGATACTGGTTACGTAATTTATCATTACTGTTTGCTATTTATCATTTGCTCGTACGATTTGTTTAATACTTTTACTTGTTATATTGTTAATGCTTAATTAATTACACAATACATATGTTATAATATTTCTTATCACTATTTACTATTCTTGATCTTATTGCGTTTATTTATCATTTTTGCGTATTATGTTGTTATTACTTACGATATATTATTTACTGTTATGTTATTACTTACTGTTTCTTTTTTATTTATTATTTTTCATATTATATTATTATTACTTTGCATTGTAAATGCTTATGTAATTTATACATTGTATTTACGAGTATACACCTTCTAATTTTTATTATCAATAAATAATATTTTTTATTTATCGCTTTTCCTTTAACGCTACTACTGCTTAATTATTAGAATTAACAATTACCATTATTAGATTATTATTATGTTACATAATTGGCAACGCCGCACATGAGTGCCCCGCCCAGTCCTTTCAGCGAGCGGCTTTGGCGTCCCCCCCCGTAGGGCTGTTATGCGAACAGTAAAAATACGTTGACGCACGCCAACCTCCCTTACAAGATGTCAGTTATCTCTTGTTTACTAAATTGAAAATTTCATAGTCTTTTTATGCAGCATTTAAAAACTGCTATGTACGTTTCCTAGCCTAACTGACTGCAGCAATTGAATTTTGGGTAAGCCTATGTTGACGTGAGCCCTGACAATCCGTTGGGTAGCATGTTGTTGTCCATTTAAATTTTAAAAGGACGCCATTCTTCTGGGTCGCATTCTGACCTATGTTTCACGTGTCATTACAGGTTAGAACGCCGAGAGGAAAGCATTTATTTAGCCGCGAACACTTCTGCTGGTCCCTTTTGGCTTATTTTATATTTATTGCAACAATGGCAAAGAGAGGTAAACTGCTGTTGTGTACTTTTGGGACTGCGGAAATAAACGTTTGATTTGAATTTCTTAAAAATATAGGACCAGTGAAAAGGCGCAGAAAACCAGCCTCAACATCAACACCGCTGGCCAAAAAGACGACCGGGAAGGTTTTCCGAGGGCATCTGTCGCACACCAGTCCCCTGCCGAATCCCACATCCGAGGGAGAACCAAAGATCACAGATTTCTTTCCCGTCGTACTGGCCGACAGTGTTCCTGACGCCGTGTCGTTTGAAGAAGTCAGTGACGCTAAACCGCAGGTGCTGCAGAAAATTTTTCGGAAGCAAAAGGACAAAGGTAGCGCCACTTGATAAATCCTGCGTCTGACTGGTACATGGCTATGATGAAGAAGTATGATTTTGATGCTGTAGTTAACTTAACCGTTAACTGACTGCATGTGACCGCATCTAATCTTCTCGCTGAGCCGTTCATCCGTACACGACACCCTTTTCTGTTAACAGTTTCAGTGTTTGGTGTCTTTTTTTAGGGACCACTGAAACAAAGCAGGAGAACAGCCCGTTAGAAGCAGAAGTCGGGTTCCCATCTGAACGACACGTGACGACATTAGCAAATGAAGAGAAGTCTATCGTGGACGCGAAAGCAGCGCTGAAACCGAAAACCACCAAAGCTAAGCAGAAACTGAATGTAAACCAGAGCCTGAATCAGGAAAACCACAAACTTACCGAGTACTTCACCATCCGCCGCAGTGAGAGAAAGACAAAATCGACCATTCTCGAGGAGAAGCAGAAAAGCATTCAAGAGGCTATACTTACGGGACGAGAAGATGGTCTACAGGTAGCGTATCGTTACACACCGTCATACATTACTTACAGAGATCCTAATAATAACGATCATAATGCGGTCTCTGTTGCAGGTACATTACTTTCCAGTTAAAGGCCGTGGCGTCATAGCCACACGTCTCTTTCACAAGTCAGAATTTGTGGTCGAATACGCGGGCGACTTGATCGACCTCACAGAGGCTCGCTCCCGAGAGCTGCGCTACGCCGCGGATCAGAACACGGGATGTTACATGTATTACTTCCAATACAAGAACCATTCCTATTGGTGAGTTGAGCTTAATGCGATGAGTCTTATTGGCGAGAAAGAATCTAATATACCACATTATCCAGCATTGATGCTACGGCCGAATCGACACGCCTGGGCCGACTCGTCAACCACAGCCGGTGCGGCAACCTGGTGCCCAAAGTGCTAGAAATCAAAGACCGGCCTCACTTGGCCCTGGTGGCGCGCAGAGATATCGCGCCGGGCGAAGAAGTTCTTTACGACTACGGAGATCGCAGCAAGGATTCCCTCAAGCATCATCCCTGGCTGGCGTACTGACCAATCAAAACGCCCGTTCGAAAGCTCGACCTAGTATACAGGAGCGGATAAGAAAATAACTTTGTTGATCTTGATTTCGAGACGACAATTATGATTCACTGCCGTAATTCACTTTATTAGAATTTTACAACTAAAATTTGTGAAGAGAAATCAAATGTCTGATCCGCGCGTTCCCCCTCAACTTGTCGTTTTTGTCGAGATTTTGCACTTTTGTGTAGCGATTGATTTTCACGTGTGCCATTTAGTATAGTTATTGTCTAGTTAGTAGCATCCCTTGGTTTCATTTGGCTCCTGTTGGAAAGAGACCTTGGTGGGAGGAGTTCATTGGTTTCTTGTACAGGAACTGTTTAGGTTGATCTCTTGCTTGAGCTGTCACTTTTTTATGTTTTGCCTACCCTGTCTGTCTTGATTGATCCTATTGATAATTTTTTAAAATTTCTGTTATTCGCCATGACGCGCCTTGATTTCTGAAAATAAATTCATTTTTCGTATATCACGACAGACGTTTTTGTTCCAACTGGGCCCCGATCAACGTAGTATGAGTTTTGACCACCAGGTGGCGCTCGACAAGCTGTAATTGCATCTCACTTGGCCCTTCAGTTATTGTCCCGTGCCTGCAAGTTTGGCCGTCAGAAGAGATACCTTGCAAGCGCCTTCCGTAAAACGCTCAGAACGTATCACGTATTTGGTTCATTTGTCGTGCGAACCTGAGACAACTGCAGTTAAATTGATATTCAAAGTAAGTATAACCTTTACCCCAAGGGAAACGCAGAACGAGATGAAGCTTCTGGTCATTAACTTTTAAATTGTATCAAAGAAGAAAAAACGTTAAAAGGCGCATTTCATTTGACGCCTTTAGTCTGCGCAGTTACGAAACTTGGTTAAGCGGACCTTAAGAACTAGCATATTGTTTCTAAGCTGGTAACTAATTTGTTTTTTATTTTACAGAGTTTTGTGATCTCACCAACGATTTTGGGAATACCTTAAACAATTCACGTCTTTATATAATTCAACTGTATACTATACTTGTGCTGAATTAGAGTTTTGTGTGTTGTATTGTTTAACTGCCTGCTTTGTATTTGAGGTGTGTGTCATTGTGTAATCCTCGCCATGGAAGTCGCAAGTTTGAGCGCCACTGTTGTCGTGAATGAAGTACCTGTGCTCCTGAATGGTGTTGGCGACGGGGATACCCGTGATCCCGTCGTCCCCGCTCGCCGCTCACCGAGTCATGTTTATTCAAAGGAAGTCCTCATGAAACTTAGGAAACACGCACTAAGCCAAGTGAAACCCAAGTACCTGGATTCTGCTTATGTTAATGCCAAAGATGGAATGTGGGACCCCGAGCTTTGGATGAGTGTCAGCCCTGATAAACGTATGGAAGAACGAAAGCTTGCTGAAGAGGTAATAGCTGTTTTTTTTTAAGCAACTGTAATTAAATTTTTAATCCTTTAAATTCCTTTTTTTTCAGAAGCAAAGCAAGAGTTCTTTGGACAATGACGACTACTGTTTCACCCCGCAGAGACGTAGTTTCGTCGCCGGATGTCACGTCACCCCTACCCGTCACGCCGAGACTGAAGTTGTTGAGAACGAAAAGTAAATTACCTGCTCTGTTTGGAATGTGAGCACTTTTATAATAGTTCTTTTCATATTATTTTTCCCACAGAGAACCTGCTGCTGCGCGTCGTGGTGGTACGGGACGTGTAGCGCCCCGGGACGTTGAAGTCGTAAAGGATCGTCGTGAGGGCCCCCCCGCGACTCGTGCAGATGCCCCTGCCCGTGCCGAACGTCCTCCGACCCGCGACCAGCGCTTGTACCGCGAGAAATTCGTGGGCAAGGAAACCCGTCGACCTTACGAGAGATCAGCGCCTGAAAACGACTATGGCCGCTCTGCTCGAGGAAACGGCGGGGCTAACGTAAGTCCACCGGTTCAAACATCCGTGCATGTCCTTCATTGTTTGCTGCTTTAGGGTCGGCGCAAGTATCAGGACAGTACGCCGGAGTGGTTCTCGGGAGGCCCGACGTCTCAGAACGAAACTATCGAGCTGAAGGGTTTCGATGACAGCTCGGGTAACACCAAAAAGAGGCGGGAGCTGAAGGCCGAACAACAAGCATCGTCGGAAGAGAAGCAACCGGAGGCACGTAAAGGGAAGGAACCGGTTATGGAAGCTGATCCAAAATTAACCGCTGTGGAACGTAATAGGTATCTCATTTGACCTTATCTTTCTTACTTATCTTCAGTATTTACAAAACTTGTATATAAATTTCAAATTTTTAGTGCCCATAACTCAAACAAGCCACCTAGTCAGGAAAAGAAAGACGAATTCAACATTGACGACTTTCTCAAGATGGACTCCCTTAGTCTGGGCCTTGGAGAACTCGATTTGGGCACGGACGAGAACAATCAGCAGTCGCAGGGTTCGAGATCCTCTCGCTGGTTCAAGAACGAAGTCGACGTCAAGGACGCCTTCAGCATTGGGGAGCCGCGCATTGTAGAAAGAGAAGACCCGGCGAAATCGTTGCTGCAACTCTTGCAGAATGGCACGCAGCAGGAGAAAATGCCGGGTTCTACAGCTGCTATGAATAATCTCAACACGCTGGTGAACTATACGGCCCCAGCTGCTGCCAAGAATCAGCAGAACGATGATTTTTCAAACAGGTTCCTCCAGCAGCAGCAGCAGCCGCCGCAGCCGCAGCAGCATCCAAACCTTCCATTTCAAGTTCCTGCAGAGTTGCAGCAGCGTCCAGATGTTCAAGTCCTCGTTCGAGATATGGCCCTTGGAAGAATCAGCCGACAGCAAGCGTCCCAGCAGCTCGAACTGATTGCCCTGCAGCATTTCCAGCAGAAGCAAGCGGTCCCTGCGCAGCCTGTTGTTAAAGCCAGCTCTCTGGCCTTTACACCGACGTCTGTTATGAGGAAGATGACGGCTGAAAAGGAAAAGGAGAAGCAGGCCAAACTGCAGCTGACTAACGGAGGAGATCATCACACCCAGTCGAATACTTCGCCACCTGTAGCACCGACCGTGGTCTCCAGCTCGAGCATCACCAACACAAGGTTGACTGGAAGAACGGCATCTCAAGTACAGGGCGCTGACAGGGTCAGCAGCCAGCTGGGTTTGAACGCCGTCCAGCCGCCTCCGAGGACCGATGTCCACATGAACCAGTATCAGGCTTTCTCCCAGCAGTACGCGTCCAATGCTGCCATGACGGACATGGCGATGAAGCTGTTGGAACAGCAAAAGCAGCAGCAGCTGATGGCCAACGCTATTGCGGTCTCTTCGGCCCAGAGTCAGTTTAAAGTAAGTGACGGAATCATCTGTATTTGCCGTATATTTGTTAATTTGGATTGTAATGTTCTTACAGCAGTATCAGAGGACGTCGCCGTTGCCGCAGGCGAACTTACCGGTGTCGATGCAAGGAAGAGGAATCAACTTGAACCAGCATGGACCTGGTATTGGAAGGAGTGGATACGGGTCGGTGTCGCCGCAGCCTCCGACTCCCATGAACGGTTTGAAAAGCCTTGTTGCGTTTTTTTTAATGCGGTGCAGTTAGGTGGATAGATTGATGGTTTAGATGAGTTGGCGGAGATATATATGGGATAGTTATATGGATAAAAAATGAGATAGGTAGAAAGATAGCTTGGCAGCTAGATAGATAAGTAGACAGATGGATAGTCAGGCAGCTAGATAATAAATAGAGATCGATTGATTGATAAATGGGTAGGGAGAAGGATATATGGATAGTTATGTAGATATGAAATTGACAGGTAGAAGGATAGCTAGGCAGCTAAATAGGTTAGTAAGGTAGATAGATAGTAGTCAGATAGATAGATAGTTTGATTGGTTGATAGAAGAGTACGTAGAAAGACAGATGGGAGAGCTATAAAGATAAGAAATTAGAAAGACAGCTAGGCTAGTTGATAGATACATAGATAGGTAGCTAGATAGTTAGATAGTTTGGTAGATAGGTAGGTAGATAGGAAGTATTCTCAAGTAAAGGCGAATACACGGAAGTAATTGGCAAACACTATAGTTTATCTGTGTACAATCCCTCTCATTAACGTGCATCTTCTGTTCTCGTTCCTACCGTTTTGCCGTACCTGAGGAAACAAACTATTTTTGGTTTTATACGAGGTAAAATGTTTCTTTACAGGACCCGGTTTTGCCCCGTTCATGGCTGGGATGAACCCTCCATCGTCGCAGAGTGCTCGCGGAGGTCCCAATCCGGGATACATGCAGCAGATGAGCATGAGAGGTAGGATACGTTTCACAAAGTCTAACGCATCCATGTGACTATATAAACTGAAATTTAAGGACATTTCAGAAGACCATTTAATATATACTTGAATACTTTTCTGTCAGGTCAGGGCCAAGGGATGAATCCTCTAATGCAACAAGGGCCTGCCGCAGCGTACAACGGGTCCAGGAGCCCAGTCATGCAGCTCAACAACAATCCTCTAGGACGCTGGTTGCCCCCGGAGTTGCTGTCGCAGGGTTCGAGTCGAATGCCGGGATTAGCTACGATGCCCAGTCAGAAAATGATGAGTCTCGAAGAACTGGAGCGCCTTCTTGCTACACCTATGCCACACTAAAAAATCTTCCGTGATGTCGAAAAAAAAGAAAGGGAAATATGTTGCCTTTTTTTGGAACTCGTTCGCAAATGACAAATTTTCCGTTCACAAGCTGTGCGTCCCGTTCCCCCGATGTACGTGTTTTTTGGGCCCTAGTAAAACGGGTCCCTCTGTTTGGTTTTGTCCTATTTTGCAAACCAAATTGACTTGTGATATGCAAGTTTTCCCTAGTATTGAAAATCACATAATCTCCTTTTTGTCTTGGATTTATAGACTTGCGTAACATTTTCTGGCTCAAATATTGTTGAATTTTCTCCCCCCCCCCTTCTCGTCTTGTGAATACTCGATCGAGTGTCAAATTACTATATAGGGATAGCGGGGTACACTATAAAAAAAAGTGCGGTTTCTTGCATTTTCGACGTATGTCCTTGTTCCAATGATTTTTCTTGTCTGCCTTTTTGTAATCAATTCAGTAACAAGTTTTCAGTGTTTACTCTTTCCGTTCTTTCCCGTGTGTGTCTGACATTAATTGATGCACCCATGCACATGAGGAGTCGTCTAAAACGACGCATTGTCTAATTTGATTCGTTGCTTTTTTGGAGGGGGTTGCCCTATCACACCGATTGTTAATTTAAAATATACTGTGAAAGTAACGTAAGTGATTGGATAATACAACCAGGAGGAAGTATGATTAAGACAAGACCTCCTTGTTTTCGGTCCATCCTCAAACTGCGCTTAGTTTCTTATTTAACCGCTAGGTGGCTAAAAGAATGGTGATAGTCAAGCCAAAGATGCGTCGAACAAGCAAGAGCGGCTGTTGCTTGATGCCCTCATTCCCGAATTTACAGAAATCGTTACAGCAACGACATTTTAAGTGCGTTAAAGAGATTTGCATCCTCTGAAAATCAAAAGAGAAACGTCTGTTTCTAATAACAGTACACAGGGTTGTACGAAGCCAGGAGAAGGACCCTTGGTTTGGTTACACTCGAGGTAAATATGAACTTTCAGCGACCCTTGTTTTGGCTCTTCAGTGGAATGGGGGGAAACGGCGGCCGCGAGGCGAGGGATGCTGCCGCCATGTTGGATTTCATTGAGTGCCGTTTTGGCCAGAAGTCGTCGCGTCACTTTTCTCGCTCGAAGGGGAAATTCAACATTATTACGTCTTTGCGGTGGCGGTAGAGTTAGCGATTTTGCGCATTGACTTTTTAGAAATGATAGCGCGTACTTCAGCTGTAATAATGCTTGTTGCCCGCCCCATGTTCAGGGTCTAGTAGGAAGAAAACAAGTCCGTCGGTCTTGTGTAATGAGCATTTGTGCGGACCGCAGCCATGTTGTGCCAGGAGCTGGTGCTTCCTACCGCTGTTTCGCAAGGGTGAAGCGAGTTTGAACGGTCAAGTTCAGGCTATACACTCGTTAGCAATTGTATTTTGTGGTAACACATAACGACAACAGATACTTCTTAGAACCGTTGAAGTGCTGTAAACTACAGTATAAGCAAAATGGTTGAATCAGTTTTCTCGCTATCACTGAAAGGTCTTACCGCAAAAGTTCACGTTTTATTTTCTGTAGCCGCCTGGCAGACAAGTACATAACCCTTTCTGGCCTTCTGTGGGTTTTTCTTTGCGTCAAGCGATTTCTAGCATGTGCTAGAGCATGCTGGGTAACACCGTATGGGCACCGTGCGTAGACTGACGCGCCGCCCTGGTGGCAAGCTTAGAACTACTTTATTTAAGCCAAAGTTCAATAAATTGTTCACAAAACCGATCTGACCGAGTTAAATCGGTTATAAATATGTGAAAACACACTGGAAAAATATTAATTTAATTTTAATTGCCGCCTACGATAAACAAATTAAAAACGGTTGCTGGAATCACAAAAAAATCAATAAAAATCTATCTGTGGTGGAAAGTTGTAACAAGCAGCCAAAAAGTCTTTGGGATTCAGATACATTCGTCCTGAATTGCCTAGTTGTGCAGGAGTTCACAGTTTTTCTTTCTAAAAAAACATGAAAAACCCGTTTTCCCATAAATCGCCTGCACAAGGGGCATTGCCATTTAGTTAAAAAAGTCGCCTGTAGGAGAACTGCTTACAGCGCCTCTAGGCTACGCACGGTGCGTGTGCGCTGAGCCGTCAACAAACCATTTGTGTACATTTGACGGTGAGAACCCGTGGATCGGGATAGGGATACATAGAACTGGTCAGCGTTTGCGAGACGATAGAAGCATTTTAAAACAGGGCGGGTTTCAGTAAGATGTCATTTTGCAAGTGTCTTCTTGCCAAGTTACAGTGCCAGTAGCAAAATCAGGCGAATTGACCGCCACAAGTTTAAGAACAGGTTGTCTGCGATAATTGTAGTCGCACAAGGCACAACTATTTCCTGTCTTTTTTTGCATGGCCAGGCGTGCACGTCGTAAAATGTCGTCCTTAATGATGCAACATGCAGCAGTGTGTGTAGTACTGGAGATGCACATGGTCTCCCATGGCGTCCAAGAACTATTGGCAAGATAAAGTTGTACGTAAAAAATAATAATTGTGAAAACACCGTGTTGTATAAAAGCAAATGAATGATTTGACAGTTTCTGTAGAAAGCATGCGAAAAAAATAGCCCCTGTTTACGGGCAACCTCGTTCCAATAGAGGAAGTCATCGGCGGCTCTTTGGTCTATTCGTTTAGCTTTCCCACATAGTCTATCAGATTATATTTACTAGTAGTTGGACCCCGATTTCAGACGCTTCAGTCGTATGGTACCCCAGTGTAACACCTACGATCACAATCACCTGACGCTACAATCCCTGCCAAATGCTGTATCGGGCATGTAGGTTTCTATGTTGTTAGTAAGAGGGGATTTGATGTAGCGATGAACAGGAAAAGGACAACGCTAAACTCATTCTTTGTTAACATTTACAGGGCAAATGGTAGTTCGCCATGTCCCGAGAGGCGGTGGAGAAGGATATGGTTGACCTGAAGAAGTATATACCGTTCCTGCAACGGATGATCACCAGCCTGTCTGAAGTAGAAGATGGAGAGAAGCTAGCTCAGAAGCAAAAATTCGAAAGTTTGCTCAGTGTCATCTCCAGTTCGGATACCAGGTAAGAGGTTGAGGATGTAACCAGGATTATTTCTTATCGTTATTATTTTTAGGCTGAAGCCCGAAACGCAGGAGCGATGTGGAGAAGTGCTGAGAAAGCTTTATGGGAAATTTGGAAAGGTATACTTCAATGCTGTACTCAGTTCAACATCATAACAAAGTATTGTTATATTCAAAGGACTATGATTTGGGGGCGAAGGTGAGCAACTCAGGCGAAGTCCAGATGAATAATGCACGAGGGGCAGTGTACTTGAACATAAAATTTGGCAGGTAATACAGTAAGTTTTCTTCCAATTCTTAAGTCATTCGCCAGTGTTATTACAGGGGCAAGGATGGTTTCACTGGTCTGCCGCATGAAGGATTTCACCCTCACATCCAAGGACCGGCATATGACTTAAAAGAAGTGGTCACAAGGCCGTCCTATGCTCGCGACAACGTAGTTCGAGGTATCTGTTACAAGGATGCTCACGAATTAAGTGGACGTATGAGTTGCGAGGAGAGCATTTCGGGTCGTTCAGTAGTACTAGAAAAGTTCAAACTGTCTGAAGAACATCGTTCCGAGGCATTCCGCGAGGCATTCCGCGAGGATACCTGCTGGCAAGGGGACATTCTTTCGTTTACTGACGCTTCAAATTGCGAGTTGCAACAGCTTACTGGCATGGAGTGCCGGGCCGATACAGGTGTTCGCAAGGGTGGGAACTTTCCCCCGTCGTTAAGCACCGCGTCCCCTATAGACTGGGGGGGTAGGTCACCATCTACAATTGCGCAGCAGTCGCCTCGAGTACATTTAAATGCACGCACTTACGATAATCAAGTTCAGCGGAGGACTCCGAACCCTCTGAGCGAACCAGGCGTTAGTGGCCTGCACACACAAACGCGGTTTCAAGTTACAAGCAGACCTGACAACCATACGGGAAGTACTGGGCGATATCACCCGTACCCACTAGTCGATTATAGGCATGGCGTCCATCCGTCTAGTTGTACAGAGAGGCGTCATCAGTTTTGTAAAACCGAGTCTCGACCAAAGCTTAACCTCAACAAAAGCGAATCGGAAGGCATGCAAGAAGCCTTTTTGACGAAGAGTCTTCAATTCCGTGACGATGACCAATCAAAGGAGGACTCACAAGGGCTGTTTTCCGTGCAGGCTGCTGATTACTCAAGTCGTACACCACAAAGGGAAAAGTTTTCCTCAAATCCTTCAGCAGCTACAAATCAGCGGTTTACAAACGCAGTCTCAATTCGGCCTTTTCTGATAAATCACAAACCTAGCTTAGAGCAACCCATAATGCACAACGGGAAATCGAACGCACCGGCCGTATGGCACCCTCCAAACACCCCTGTGGTAAACAGGTCTGGTGTAAACAGCATGCCAAAAAGGGGACTTGACCCAAGGCTTGAAAGAAGAAATTTTTTAGCAACGCAGATTAACTCTAAAACGCTTGGTAATACGACCGCCACGTGTAGCAGTGAAGCTAACATTCAGCAAGAAACTACCAATGGAGTCGTTAGTCGCAAACTAGATGGCACTTCCGAGTCGTTTAGGTCACCTTTGGTGAGCTTGTATTCTGATTCGGCATCCCTACAAACAGGTGTTGGATATGGTCCTCAGAGTTTCAAAAAGAAGAATCTTGCCCTGGGGATAAAAAAGTCAGATGGAACCAACGTTATCTGTAATTTTGCAGTCGATGACTCCGTTGTGATGCAAAAATCAACGGTAGAAGTACCCATCACATCCAAGTATGAAGAACCCCCCTCGAAAGAAACTGAGAGCAGTACAGTGCATCGTGACCAAGTTGTACCCCTCGATGTCATCGAGACATACCTCAAAAAGGTTTTGCCGTTAGAAGAAGCTCAGAAGGTGGTAGATCGCGTTCGGTGTTTGGAAGAATCTAGAACCGAAGCATCTGGGATTAAAGTAGGCAATGTTGACGAGACCTGTACTGTAGAATGCCAACGAGTCGCTACAGAACAGCCAAATCCCACTGACGCTCCCATTTGCGAGGCTGCTTGCTCTAATGTACCCAAGACCGCCTCACCAGGAACTTCAGTACAACAAAACAATGCAAGGAATAAGATTTCGGCAGAAGGTTCATCTTCCGTAGATACGTGTGAGGTACCTGAAGTTTTTCGTCGGAAAGGTGCTAAAAACTCAGGAAAGAAGAACAGCGTACCCCTTTTTGAAGTACAAAGACTGTACGAGGAATCTTCAAAATTTTTGAAAGGAGTTGAATTGTTTGATGGGCGACGTCCTCGCAGAAATGCTTCAAAAAGCGATGGATCCACAAGTAAGGCTTCTACACCTCAGAAAGGAAAACTGCAGCAGCTTGAACTGAAGACCAACTCATTAGTACCGAAGGACAAGCAAATTCCTGCTGCCAGTAATCCAACGAAAGATGCCTCAGGAATTGGCGAAGAAACTAAGAAAGTTTCAACCTTTGAAACTGTCAGGAACGAGAATTGTCCGGTAGTAAGAATACACGTGTGCGACGACTACTTCTCCACCGAAGAACAGACAACTTCGAATCGGTTAGAAGCCGTTGAAGGCTCTGTGAACGTCAGCGCAAGTATTCTCTCTGAATCATCAGCTACATCTTCTGAATTATCGGGAAACCTCCTGGTTCAGACTCAGACGCCCTCAAAAGCACAGGGCAAAAGAAAACATAAAAGCTTTCATCCAACTTGTTCGTCGTTACCAGAGGAAAGGTCCGTGCACGACGCTTCGTCCGAAGTGTCAAACGTCATTGAGACACCAGATCTGCGTGTGGAGCACTTTCGCTGTGGCGAGTGCACCTTTGTCGGTCACAAGATAGTGGAACATTACGTGAACAACCATCCGGGACGTAGCATTCCTTATGCCTTGTTGCCCCAGGAGAAATGGGATATTTTGAAGAATCTGTCTTTGGGGCCCCCTTCCCGATACAAGCATAATATGGACTTGCGCGAGGAGTGTGACTGGATTCCAGTAGGTCCCACGTACCTTGTTCCTCTTGCTTGCAAGCTATGCTCCTTCACTTCGTCTTTGCGTTCGGAACTCCACGAACACTTTTTGTTGCATGGATTTGATCAGAGTTGCAAGTATCGTTGCCTTATCTGTCCCGCTGAAGAGGAAAGCTTTTTTGAAATGTATGATCACGTGACTTTACACACTGGAGAGTATCGATACAAGTGCGGGTATTGCAACCACCGCGAAGCACGATTATTTGAAATTAAAAATCACATGGGAAAATTTCATTCCCTTCAAGACCAGTTGCTTTTCTCGACTGAATCGATGGATTCTCACACTTTCTGGTTCTATGCCTTCGTTTGCTGCAACTGCCGTTACATTCAACTCTCCGAAGAGAGTCTAATTGCACACGTTAGTTCGCAAAGCAGGTGTCAAAGCTACTGTCAGGTGAATGTTTTTGAGCTTGTGTTTCCTTCCGAAGTTGCGGATAGCACACCTACGCCCGATGCGGTAGAAAGCTTCCAAGATGGTCAGCTTGCATGTCTTGTTGAACGATATCTTGAATTAAGGACCTGGTGTTTCGACAGAGCTTGGGAAAAGCATTTTGGCTCGCGGCTATTAGGCAAGCTGAAATCGGTTGAAATTAAGGAGGAATCTGCGTGTGTGTTTCAAAGTCGCATAACGCGATATCGTAGGCAAGAACCTAAAAACTGGGTACCAGCACTTGTCTACGAGTTCCCAGCGCCGAATCTGGACACCGTACCTTTTGGACAGAGCTTTCAAAAATTACTTGAAGGAACAGTGGAGAAGCTAAGAGAAAGGGATTATCGGGCCTGTTCAGTTTCCTCTGGATGGGAAAACGAAGAAACCCCGGCTACAACTACCGGGATTATTTTGGAAGATTTCACTGAAGAAGGAGACATGTTTTTGAAGGTAGCAGACGTTGTTAGTCTACACCCATTTCAAGAAGAAGAGAGACAGACTCAGCCTAACAGTGAAGAGAACGACAGTGGTTGCCAATCGTTTGAGGCTATGTCGCTCTACCCGGCTTTCAACATGGTGGTGCTTTTGAAAGAAGAATGTACCTTCCCCTTCAGAATTCCGCACAACCGTATTACGTTTGCTGAAGAGAAAAAAGATTCACAAATATACTCGGTTATGATGATGGTGGAAAATGTCACGAAATTCTTCAAGTGTATGTCTTTCAACTGCTGTTTTAGTTCAGACTGCAGGCTCACATTTGGTAGCCACCTGAAGGACCACGAGAAGCACTACTGCCAGACTGTAGTTCAACCCTCTGAAGACGAGAATGCGGGCAGTGAAATTGTCACTGTTCCTGATTTCCACCTGTGCTCGTACTGTCCATTCGTCGGGAGATCGGTCCAGGATCTAATCCTCCACTTAGAGTCGTCACACTACGTTCACTACTCGTATCAATGCTCAGCTTGCTTCTTTAGGGGAGCAAGTGCGCTACACGTGGAATTCCATGTTTTACGGGATCATTCCGATAAACAGGAAGTCTCCATTTTACCTTGCGTCAACATTTACGAACTAGACAACAGAATCAGGAATGAAGTATCCGAACCCTCTCATTTGCTGCGTTACTTCTGCTCAGTGGGACATTGTAATTTGAGTTTCGTCACGCACAGCGCGTTTCGGTGCCATGTCACGTTAGCTCATCCAGGAACAGACTACGTCAGCTGCAACTATTGCGATCGCATTACTAATCTAGAAGAACTGTTTGATCACAGCGTTGTGCATGGCCTGGGAGCGTTTCAGTGCCTATACTGTGCTTATGGAACAAACTCCTTGGAGAGCATCCTAAACCACGTCAGCTTAGCTCACGCCGACCAAGCAGTAAAAGTATACTGGAGAAGCGAAGGCTGCTTAAAACCAACAGCTCCCTTCGCGTCACAACGTAGTCAACGCATTCCGGTAGAGGAAGCCCTAAGTAGAATTTTCGCCAGCGCTGAATTTATTTTGCCCAACTCAAGTGCTGATCAGTCTGGGCTTCCACCTAGTGCAGACGTATGGAATTACATGGAAGCCAATGTTGAAGATGGCAGGACAGACGCGTTTGAACCAGCTAGTACGTTAGCAGTGGTTTCAACTTCATCGTCCACTTCGGCCTGCAGGGTTCTATGCACCTCCCTGTCTTCAGGGAGCAACGTTGCTGGTCTAGCCGGCCATGACCTTTATATCTGCGGAAATATTGGATGCCGTTTCTCTGCGCCGGACGCTGCCGAACTGAAAGTAAATATAATTTCTACTTTATTTAACTAGGTTCACTTGTGAGTAAATCCAGTATTTATAACGCCGCAAAAGCCCAGCAGCCCTCCCCACTTTTTATGGCTGCAACGGTGAACTTCTGTTGAACGCCTTGATATTCTACCCAATTCATTCATGTTTCCTGATCATGAAGAGGTTAGGTATCGAATGGGTTGGGATTTTTGTAACAGGGAGTTTATGTATCATTCTTGTCGCTTTGCGTATTGGGATAGGTGCTGTACGGTTCGGTTGGCAATGTCTTCAGCCATTCGTGAGAAAGACGTAGCTTAAGTTTTTGTAGCTTAAAACCAGGCGAATGGACGTGCCCCATTATTGGGTATTGGTGCCTGTGAGTTAAGTTATTGGTCTCCATGCCGATGTTGCGTGCCAGGAGCCATAGTGCACTTTGCGTTATTCTTGTAATTTTCTACAAAAGAGCGTTGCTAGGTTCTACCCTCACCATGTTCTCACATAATTGCGCTGATATAATCTTGGTATTAAACCTTATCCATAAGTTTCCTCCGAGGCAAGCGTGGTAGTATGCCGTGGTAGAACCAATAGATCCGGCTAGTGGAAACCAGGCTTAGGCTTAGAAAAAACAGTTAAGTTGCCTACTGAGCAAGATCGGATCAACACCTCGTTAGTCAGGTAGCCATATTGACCCCAACAGCCTTCTATTTTTAGGCTTTGTTATCCTAAGCCAATGGAAGGGGTCTGTTCGCAGCCGCCCATCCTCTGCAGTATGGCTTTTAGTTTAAGAATCACCTTGTCAACAGTTTCACAAATCGCAAGTACACGACTGATAACGTCCGAGTTCTTTGAACTTGAATCCTCAGAAGATACCTCAGCACGTCGATTAAGGCGGCGTATATTCATGTCCAAGTATGTCAAATGTCAGGAATGTCTAAGTAGTATGGACTAACGCGAATGAATCGCGCTACGCACGTTCTCAAGGAATAGGCACTTTGCTTTGACTTTGCCAGCAAAACCCTCTTGTCTGTTCTTTTTTTACTTTGAAATTCCACCAGTAATTTGAGTTCGACCGCTAACTATTGTGACTGTATAAAGTCCTCACCAAACATATCAAGACCGATCTAATAGGGTTTCCGTGACATAGGCCTATCAGGAGGCTAAAGAATAACCGACTGGTCCGGATACGTTTGAGATATAAAATTAACTGTAACAACAAAAGCTCGTTGTTTTCTGAGTTCAGTGTGTCGGCCGTCAAATTCTGCATCATTAAAAGTAGTTGCTGTTTCTGCTGCCACGTGCAAGGGAAGGAACAGCTGCGGGCTTGCGTCTTTACACGTACGCTTTGAAGCCGATTTGAAAGATATGGTTGAAGCGCTCCTGCACAATTGTACGCAAGCTGAATTGTCTTAGGCCTGCCCGGTTCCAAGTTATGTATAGTATTTTATGCTTACACCTGGACCAAGACTGCAGTCCACCCTCTAAAAGAACTTGACTAACTTCTGGTTATGTTTGTTTTCTTTTGTTTATTGCCAACTTGTTCAACTTTGCTGTTTAGTGTGTTAAGATATCTGGTTTCGTGATCACGACACCCTGCAGGTCATAGTTGTCATTTCCTTTATAGTCGGTGTTACATTCGACTAGCATTTGGTTGACGAATGTCAAGTAAAGACCGTATGAAAATGTGAGTCTTTGCAAGTCTGCGTTGCGTTGCCCCAAAGTGTAGGAAGGCTTGTGGTAGAGATTGCTGCAGCTTCGCGAATTAAGACATGGTGCAAGTCGTTATATGTAAGTTCTTTCGTAACCGGTGGTTCCTTGACTCACATTAGTCGAATCAGTCTCATTACGAACAAAAATTTTCTTTAAAAAAAGTTTCTCGTGATGATTCGCTTTTCTTGTCTTCTATGAGGCTCGTGGGAGCTGCGCGCTGCCACCAACATTACGGGGCTTGCAATAAACACTGGTCAAATTTCAGTTTCGAGGAATGCAGAAACATAAATTCAGCAAATCGGAACCAGAGCGCTATACCAGTGGAAGCTATTATGGGAAGAGTACTAACATGTTCTAATTTATACGAAGTAAGTTGCAAGCCTTAGGGACTATTGTCATAGGTGCTAACAAAATCTCACTCTCAGCTCGAAGTGTGAAAATGCGTGCTAGTCTAGGGATTACAAACGTGAATGGAAAACTTGTTGCATATATTATGAAAAAGAATGTCTTCCGTTTCGTTGCTTTAAAATTGATGTTACGGAAATAGGATCCTCTCCTTTCTTTCGTTATTCCGATGATTCCAAATTTTCCAGCACATTAAATGATCATTCCGACGAGTAGCCAGTTACACGTAGATGTGTCGATCTACTAGATTGCCTCCACTGTATTCACCATGCGTGTTTTCGATTGCAATCTGAGCAGTATATATAGTTTATTTACCTTGTCAACTAGTATCAGATCCCCCTTTGTCTTTAACAAGTGAGTAACGCGTCCCTACAGGCATGTGTGGCATAAACATTGGAAGGGTTTGTTTTCTTTATTGTCCCTTGAAAATAGTGTCGAAACCATAATAACAAGGAGAGACAGTTAAATTAATTGCAAGGCTACTCCTTTCGGGTCGTTTAGCGCCTTGAAATTTGCACCTATCCAGATAAACGTTAGGCTGGCATAGGTCTGACTTGTGCAGCGCAGCTGAAACCGTATCTAATATTCGTTACTCTAGTGTTTTCCTTAAGGTATCGCATGGTTTAGTTTCTATATCTGTTGTTCACCAAATTCCTTTCCCCATTTGCAAATTAGTTGTTCTCTTGACGCTTGTCAGTAATAATGACCAACTTTTCATTTTCTCTAGGAACACCTTTGCGTGTGCGATCTTGCACGGGACTCGGAATTACTCGCGTGCTATCATTGCTTGAAACCTCAGAAGTCAATTTCTCATCTCATTGATCATTTGAAGACCCATGGTTTAAAGCCGTACTCCTGTGGCCTCTGCGGAAAATGTTTTGAATCATTCGGTCGGGCGACATGGCATGTTAAGAAAGCTCATCATTCTCCTGGATCGTGCGTGTCGCTAGTTTCAAGCAAAACTCCAGGTTCACGGTTCGCTGTGTTCCCTAAAGCAGCACTGAAGACAATAGATGACCTGGAATCGCTGGAAGGCTTGGCTGCGGAGAAGACAAGCTTCAGAAGCGGAGAACTGGCGAACGTCCCGTCAAGAGAAGTGTCCGACGTCGATTTGTGTTGTGCAGAATGTAATTTCAGCACTAAAGTTCGGAGCAACCTGATCAGGCATTTGAAATTGCATCAAGGAGATTCCGTAAAACCCGAACTTCTACCTGATACATGTCCGGTTAATCCGGTACCTCGCCTCCGTCATGGTAATAAGCTGTTCAGCAACACAGACTACCGGCCAGCAAGTGTTCAAGATATTGGAAGCACTTCTGACGGTCAGTCAGACGTGCAAAAGTCCTTACCCCTTGTAGCTTTTATACCTGCATCGAAACGCTACATTTGTGGAGTTGCCGGCTGCCTTTTTATTGGGAGCAACGAAGACCAGCTAATGTGTCATGTGTTGAATCACAAGGGAGAATTGTTTGACTGTCCTCATTGCCCGTCCGAGAGAAAGAGTTTAAAGCTGGCTGAATTCCTTTTCCATTTGAAACTACACGGACCTAATGTGTATGGATGCACCTACTGCCCCTTTCTACACTGGAAACGTTCAACGACTGAACAACATATGGATGGATCACATCCTGGTCTTAACTCGCTTGATCTGGTTATTCGGGAAGTTGAAGATGACGCGTCGCAATCAATGGACAAAGCTCAAGAAGGAGAACGCTGGAAGTGCACTCTCTGCAGGCACGTGTTGGACAGAATGAGCGAAGCTGCTGCTCATGTGCTTAATCAGCATGGCGTGGGAGAACAGTTCCGTTGCGCGCTATGTCCGGAGCGTTTCTCCAGCAAAGACGCCGTACTGGAGCACTATGGCTCAGCCCATCCAGCGGGTCAGAAAGAAGTTCTAGTCCTATTCCACAGGTTACTTTACTTAAATCCTTTAAAGCGGTAGCTGCGTTACGTTAACTTTTATCATTGAATGCAGGAGTTTTTGTAAGAGACCGTCCAGCGACAACCTGAACGAGCAGGGTCCTCTTCGGAAGCGAAGAAAGGATATACCTCGCTGGATTCGCGGCATTGCGGTAGCTGAAGAAATGGAAGACATGCCGCAAAAGTTAGCCGAAGACGCTTATTCCGAAGTGGAAGCAACGACTCCCGTGAATTCAGACGATACTGCGAACCCCGTTGACCTACCAATTACGCAGGCTGCTGAGAAGAACGTGAACATGTACGGGCCGGTGGGCACACCGATGGGAAGCATGTTTTGCTGCCCGCTATGTTCCAAATATCGTACGCCGAAAGACAAAAGTTATTCATTCCGCATGCATTTGTACCTTGAACTCGACTACAAGCGGTTTGAGTGCAGCCTCTGCAGCAAGAAGTATTCTAATCGGTCTGTCGCGAGGCACATCAAGGATGCGCACAAGGATCAACAGGCTGAAATTATCCAGCTTCCAAAGGACCTAAATATTGAGTCGTGGGTATGGCAACTGTTATTCTTCTGCTCAGTACTTGTAGCACATCAAGTTACCTTATTCTAATTTGCATTCGAACCTGTTTATAGGTGGAGAACGTCATACAGGCTCAAATGAAAATGATCAAGCAGGCCAGCGAACCGGATCAGACTAAAACGTGCGACTCCAGTTCACCCGCTACGAAAAATAAGCCGGTTACTCCTTCAACGTATGTCAGGTTCTCATGTAACATGTGTAATTTCGGATGTGCCCGAGAGAGTGAAGTTATAGCACATCGCACGTCCCACCCGGATCAGCAGTTGACATACAGGACAGAATTCCTCCCTGCAAGTGACGTCCAGATGGGGTACGAGACTAGTATCAAGTATGCTTGCCCACTCTGTCCCGACCAATTTTCCACATGGCATTCGGTGGAAGAGCATCTGAAGCAACACCCTGACGTCCTTCAGTGTGGCGCTTGTCATCACTTGTCGGCGACTCCTGAGGGTATTGTCTCTCATTGGAAGAATCACCATGGCGACGATAAGAAATGTGCTTCTGCACCAATCGGCTCGAAATTCCTTGATTACATAAGTGTAATGACAGTTCGCCTTCCTCCGGTGAAGAGCTCAGGTATACTACTTGATTTCCGGGTACCTAATTCTGTGCCAGATTCTAATCAAATTCTCGTAGATTCATGTTCCGAAGGCATCCGCAAGGGCAGAAGCCACCTCGTGACGAAGGTGAAAGAGAAGGCGCCTGTGTTGACTGGCAAAGCGGGGAGACACGACTCTTCCGAGTCTCATGTGAGCGGTACAGAAGTTTGTGGTAAAAGCAGTACGGACGATAGCCGGCAGTCAACAAAGAAACTCCCCGCCAGCTCGGCTAGTTGCAGAGAAGGTTTTTCGTTTTATGGGAAGAAACCGGCAACCGTTGACTTGAAGAAAATCTTTACTGTTGTTGACTTTAATGATTCGGGTATCAGAAGAGTAAACGTAGAGAGTCTGGCCAAAAAGATGCGCCTGTTTCCCGTAGTAAAACTGCACGACTGTTCTAACTGATTTATAACATATGGATAATTTAAGATCGCCGGTTTCCATCTCTTTACTTCTTAATCGTTTCGTTTCAAGTTTAATTCAGACTATTCTACGTTTGAGAAATCATTCCGAAGAGAAAGTAGATTTTTTCTGTTTCGTTCGAATAAATAAACAAGGAATTCAAGTAAACGACTTTGTTATGTACTTCCCACTTTACACCGGTGAAACCATAAAATGATGCTAATCATTCCATCAGATCACGCCAATCATCGCTTCGTGCTTCAGTATGGAGCCTGTTGTACAACAACCGCGTAACAGCCAATTCACAAAAGTCTTCGTTTGCACGACCTAGTCTCTGCAGTTTTAATAAATACGAAATTTTATTCCTGCTTTTGAAGAACCAAAAGGTATACTGGTGTCAGCATTAGTCCACAAATAACTGTAGCTGAATCTTTGAATTTGCATGATTTGCCAGGCCTGCAAGAACTGCGCTAGGAGTAATTAATTACATGTACCAAAGGTTTCATTGCTTCGAATGCTGTCATTTCCATGATGCCAGAAGTGCAGCTAAGACGAAGTGGATGATAATTAGAATACCGCGTTAATCTGCAGTCAGGGTAAAATTAACTGTATATTACTGTGCACGCAATAGAGTAAACGGAACCCAAGTATGTAGAGGTTATATAACGGACATGATTATCAAAGAGGTCGAACCATGTATGCGTTTTCCTTTCTCAAGCAAAGCTGCTCTGTCTAAACGCCATCTATTGCCGTGATTCTTACATAATATCATGCAAACATGCATGTATTCTTAGTTCTTTAAGTGTACAGTACACTATTAAAGGTTCTTACTTGGTTACTTGTCATGGTTACTTTAAAAGCGACATTTGTTCCGGAAAGTTGGCTTTGGAACTTCTTATTTGTTGATATGTCAGTTGTGGGGCCGAGAGGTTATCATACTCACGGAACAAGTAATGCTTCACTGCAAAAATGAAGCCTTGGAAACATTTTTCGATGAAGGCTTTGTTCCTTGGTAAAATACAGATAGAGGCAAACTTTTGCATCCTGAAATGTCTGGTTGATCGGCTTAAAAAGATGTTATTATTACTCGGCCATTAGTTCAGTTGTGAACGGAAACTATTAAAATCTTTCTTGTGTACTTTAAGCCAGAAATATCCTCGAAAGCACCTATCTTATTTGACTATACTTTAATTTAAGAGGCTATCTCCCATAGAATAGCAAAGTTCCTTTTAAGAATGACAATAATTCCATTTTTGGCGCTCCTTTCTTTCAACTGATAAAACTTTTTTTAATGGTCAAAGCAAATATAGGTAGATAAGTATGCAAGTAGAGGGCAGATGATTTATAAAGATTGGTTGAGAAATAGACAATTTGGATATTTGGACAGGGCGGATAGACAGGCCGTTGTTGTTTGAACGCTGCTATTGTATATGGCAAACATGTTGAGCTCGTAAATGGCTGACTTTTTTCACCTCCCAATAGCCGGGAACGCAGGTTTGGAAAGCTCGAATTTCTGTCGAGCTTGGCCCCGTATAGAGCATGACGCACACCGCCGAGGCTACAAAATCCTTTCTACGCCGTGTGTGCATGAGATGCGTGACTTTGGACCGCGTGCTACGTGGGCAGTTGGGTGTGCGTTACACTTCCCGTGGTGTCGTTCAGTCTACCTTAGTGCTCGTTTATTTCAAGATACTTTAGCCTGCAAGCAAAAGGTTTCATCACTGCATCAAAAACAGAACGGCGCGTAGAAACTACAACATGAAATCAGACATATCGGTAAGACTTTGAGCCGGTCTTTATCAAAACACCTTTCATGTTTGTCGCTGGGGCTTACCGGTTAGTGACGTCACAAAGAAACAGCACGTGCTTTTCTGCACAACTCGATTTCCCCAGTCAAGCTTGCCACTTGGAGAACTCGTCTTGCCCATACTATTTTCATGTTCATTTTCTTCTGCAGTAATGTTTAACCTTAACGAGCAGTTAGAAAAACCATACTTGTTAAGAAACTGAGGCTACCAAGGCCATGAAAACCCCTTCAGGGGGTTCCGAGTTAGAAGTTTTGAAAGGAAACACAAAGAACCGACGAATCTAGCCCTCCCGCCAACTGTCAGGTTTTCTTCTTATCGAGAAATTAAATGAATACAAATTCATTGTAGTAAAGCGTCGAATGTAGTGCGACAAGTACGAAATCCACCCTTGATTTAGAAGCAAGGAAGCTGAATAATAATAACGTTCGCCTTATAGGTATCGACGATGAGCCTTGATATTCTGTTGGAGGCAGCCCTTTTCTTGGAACGCCAGGCCCGAGGTGATTATTTCTCCCCTTTTTGTCCGTTAAGCGTTTCTTTGAATTTTTGTTTCCAAACTGTGCCTTTTTCACCATTACCATATAAGCGTGGGTCGTATGCGTCTCACGCAAAACCAACAGGGTTGCATAAGAATGACGGCGGAACTTGCAAGACTTCCTTCTGTCTACCATACTCTTGAGGCAATTCAGTAATGGCGTAAGACGTACGGAATTTTTTCACGACATTCCTTTTGTGTCGGTCTCAGTCACGTGCCAATAGATTCTCGAACTATTTTTCGAGACCCAAAAAACAGACTGTGGTATCAAAGTTCGGCCAGTAATGAATCATCTTATCTGTGTCGTCAACTCCCAAGAGAGTCGCGTGACTCTCTGACGTTCCTCTTGTCGTCATTGTGGTATTTTACTTGTCTTGTTTGTTTGAAGGTAATTTCTCGGTGTTCTCCGCGGCTATTTTTAAGCGAGGAATTTTGTTTACCAGTGCTTCGGGTGTTGGTATCTCCGCTCCCATTTTAATTCGCGTGCGACTTTTGAAGCACATGCGAGGGATTGCACGTAACCGAACGAAAAGGAACGTCTGCCCTTTCTCGCTAGTCAGTTGGTCGCCAACGGCCGCGCAGCGTACACGGAAGTTTACGCGCCAGATTAGTACGTCAACGTTGTTGACTCGAGAGAGTCTACCCACTGTATAGAGCTTGGATTTACTACTTTTATTTCCGCGACAACCCTGTGACGTCATGGGGGTTTTGTTGATGGAGGAAGGTGTACGCACTAGCACAATGTCGACTGTTGCAGCTCCCAAGAAGAAATGGATTCAGCATTACATGCAAGGTAAAGCGAATACGAGACGATCTGTCCTGGTCGCCTTAGAGGTTCGGTGTTCTAGGAACTTGGCGTCGGCAGAACGATTCCTCTTTCTGAGGAAAGTGGCACCCAAAAAAAATATTCTAGCCCGAACAAAGGCTTTTAATTTTTTATGGCACAGGGCTTTATAGGAGACTAAAGAAACAGAAATTATCCTGCTGCCTCGCGTTCCTTGTAATGTTTTTCCCCCCTCCGCATTTATTGGGAACGGCGGATTAGCTCTATTGGGGTTTTGTTCTCTCCAGACCAAAGACTTTTTTTCTAAAAAAAATGGATGTCGACACCAAAATAGGGCTTAACTGTGTTGTTGCGTCAGCTGAGTTCCGTTGTTGTTGGATATGCAGTACCGGCATAGACATAACCTTGATCACGTGAGGGGCTCAATGACCACGTGATATACTCACGCGGTCGGGGCATGGTGTCCGTTTATTTTTGTCCGCCTTTCTGTGCGAAGAAAACGCGGCTCTTATCCTAATTAATTTAATTTTGGCAGGCGAGGAACCCAAAGAGTCTGTCATTGAAACTGCACGCCCTCGCAGCCCGGTGTCTGCCTACATGGAGAGCGGTTCAGCTAAGCTCCGTGCTCTCCCAGCTCAATTCACGTCCGTTATCAATGGATCTTATTTCACAGAGGATCGTCCTAGTTCTCGGTATTGAACTCATCCGGATTATTCTAGTCGACCTTTCTTTTGGTCTTCTTTACCGTAGAACTGAAAATGATCTATAGTTGCACAGCGTGGGAGGTTTGTAGCTGTTATTTCTCCATTTGTATTTATAGATCTCAGAGCCCGACAAGGGTAACAATCTACGGAGACGCAACAACAAAGTCTGTGACACACACGTACCGAGTCGAAGACCTGCCGTCGCGAAGCTACCGTTTAGAAGAAGCTTTGCAGAAAGCAAGCAGGATCTCAAAATCTCCGTCTCCTTTGGCCAACTCGGGTCTCCACAACGATCTCCTGGAATTGAAAAAACGCACCGGGTAACCATTTTTTCCTGTTTCGCAATCGTACAAAATAGGGTACGAGACGCGTGTTTCACTTGTAACCCGGTTTCTCCGCTCGTATCGTTAGGGCTGGAACCAGAGAAGTCCATAACAAACTGGAGAAAAATAGACGCGCCCATTTACGGGAATGTTTTGAATTCCTGCGTAAGCAACTGCCCGATGTTGACGACAAGAAACTCTCCAACCTTAGCATCTTGAAAAACGCGCTTCGCCATATCCAGGTAGACTAACAACAGCACCTAACAACACCTGTAAGAATAAAAGCATCAGATAAACAATGCAACTTGATGTCTTACGGCAAGCGGTAACAAAGAGATAAACGTATTGTTTCAGTTTTCATGGTTTGTTTCATGGTTGTCTAAAGACAACAAGGATTGACGAGTTCACAAGATAGCTGGAATGTCTCAAATTTACGCCTTGGAAAAAGGCTCGTTTGCTTTCCCAAATATATCGACTTTCATCTGCGCTTCCCCTCTCTCGTATTTGCGTTTCCGCGTCAAGGCTAAACGCGTCTGTGGATGTAAACAGGAGTTGCGCTGGCGCGCGTACTCTTTACACAATGAGCATGGCGCAACAAATGAGGCGACAAAAGCTTTCAACTGAGCAAGGGTTACTTAAACGATTTTCCCTCTCGTCTAGTAGGGGCAATATCGTCTGACCGTATACGGTTGCAAGCAATTCTGGGTTTCCTTTGGTGACGTCACAACCTCTACGGCTCGAAATAATTGGATTGCCCAAGCGTTCGCTTTTAAATGTCTATCCGCTTTTGTGTGCATCGTCGATAGTGCATTGGACATCTCTACTTAATTCAATATGATATTGATTGTTTTCAACGAAACATCCTTCAGATCCCGGGGATTAGATCATTTTGCCGGGAAATCGTTGCTTGATGATGTAATTAGATGTCCTTGTCCTTCCCACAGCGCAATAATTTCATCCCGGGAATTCAAGACGACAGTAATTTGTGGTATTGAAGTTGATATGTCGGGTTAAAAAACGATCTTGTCTGGTTCTATTGCCATTTGGACCGCAGGAGACGCTGAAAATTTGTCTACCTCGCAAACATCGTAGAATACACGCCATTAGAAAGTCTCGACGAATGACCTTGTTTACGCGAAATTCGCTCTTCGGCCGTGGAACTTGTTAACGACGTATACAAGTCTTTTCTGGAACAGATTAAACTTAGTGCAGATCGTCTGATTCCCAGTTTCTTCTTCCACTCAAGCGGGTATTACACATAACCTTGGGCTGACCCCTGCGAAAAAGGACCAGGATCAGATACTCCGGTCCTTATGCTGGGAGAGGTCAAGGTATTTGAAAAAAGAAGAATTAGTTTTTGTTATTAAAAAAGTTGGAAGTCGAGTTGACATCATTTGCGAGTCCAAAGTCAAACTGTGCAATAGTTTCGACTCGACTAATTCATGCAAAGATGAATGGTTATTTTGGCCGTCATGTTGTTTCGTAGTGGTAGAATTATTTCTGGTGGGGATATGTAAATCACCGAAACCTACAGTACATATCGAGGTAAATGTAGTTTTCAAACCACTCAAGTTTATTCTAACCCCGCTTTTCCCCGCAGCAGATTGTTTTGTTAATGGGTATTGTGGGAAGATCCATTGGATATAAAGCACTGTTTTCATTATTACCTTATGTTTATCTTTTACAAGGAAGGAAGCAAAAATATTTTTTTTCGTACATCGTTAGGCGGTCCTGTCTGGAATAATACTCAAGAGAGAGGTCAATAGCCTTGACTTTTTTCTCCCCCGACTGTCGTAATATTTCCTCCCATCGGTTTGTGTTACCAAGTGACACAAAACATCCCACTTTTTTTATTATGCATTCTAGGGTTCAAGCGGTTTAAACAGATTCTACTTGAGAACATTACTGACGGTATAATATCAGACAGTCTTTCATTCTTCAGTCACCCCTCCAGTAGATACCTCCTCAGACTCTTGTTTTTCCTTGTATTCTTCCTTGGGTACTGAACCACGTTGTCGGCTCGACACGCGACGTATCTCTCTTATCAGTTCAGTTTTGTGTACAGCTATTCTCGCCATGACCTTGTAATTTAAGGGCGTTCATCGGTGTTTACGGAGAGTTATGAGCTGACGTTGTTCCCTTACAGGCAATTGCCCAATGCGGACGCACAACTTGTGCCGAGTCATTCACGTAGGCAGGGGGGAAACTGGTGTGACGTCATGTCATTTGTTTGTACTTTTTACGGGAAAATAACGCGAGCTGGGACGTCGATATGGGTTTTTCTTTTCCCGGAGTGACTCAAACCACTAAAGCCAGGTTTGCGTTAATGTTTCCTAGAAATACCCACTGAGGCTTTGGACATTGTCATGACGCCTTATCATGTTTAGAAGATTCTTGGTAATCGAAAAGGATCAACAACGTGCGATTCCGTTGAAGAACACGTGGCAGCCGCTCGCAGACCGTTTTGTGCCTATCGTGTTGTACCTACAACATTTAAGTAACATTTTAGCTAATACATGACGGAAGGGCATCGGTCCTGTAATACTAAATTGAACGTTGATGCAATACCGTGAAAAACTGGGTAACCCACTAGTATTTATAGAAGTAAAGTACGAAGTAAGAAGGTTAAACACATCTCCAGTCGATTTCTTCAATGAGAACTATTTATCAACATTGTGAGGACTTGCTTGTTGGCAGTTCACAGGTATCGTCCTGGAACTTCAACAACCAATAGCTATGATTTGCTTCTGAGAAGATAAGGGTTTTTTTCCCCCTGCCAGAGGAGTACGTGACAGGCTTGGTGTGAGCGTTTCACTAGGTCGTCCAACTCTCAGAGGAAAAAACTGAATACCATAGGCTACACTGCTGATAAGTCCCAGCGTCGAATTACACTGGATAGAAATTCCAAAGGTGGCCGGACAGATAATAACTTGGTTGTTTCAAGGACCTGTATAAACAACATGTATGTATTCCTACATTTGTGGGATATAAATCAGGTTTTATATTAGATGTCGTTTTGCGTTGTTTTTTGTTCGTATGTTTAGGTAACATGTCTTTGTTTAGTTTAAGTTTTTGATCGGTGCATTACGTTATCTGTGGGAAGACAAAGGGACGGGGTGTGACACTTGGTTGGACAAAGCGGACCAACTTTTTGAAGCGCGGACACGCCAAGTGATAAGAAGGCGCTCAGCGAGACACTTTGCGGGGTCACGTGTGCAGGAATACCTTATGGGGTCTGGTTCATACTTGTTGGTTATTTATAGAAAGAGCGCGTGCCAAGGCCACGTGGCAGGTTTGGCTCGAATCACTGTGCCACCATACGTGTTCTTTCTAACAAGACTTCCTTTTTTTATAAAGCGATCGTCATTTGTTCTATTGTTGAGGGCCAACACGTGGTTCAGTAATACAGATGTTCGATGGGACCGGATAATGCAGGACGTTTCATATGAAACAAATATACCGGCTCGAAAAGATACTCGTTTAAAACTGTCTATAGTTGACTGTGATTATTACATATTAACTTGCTTTTAGCCTTGGTTAATGATTGGTTAATATTGCAATCAGTCAGATCCTCGCCTTTGGGTTCAGATCGTATGTTTATCAGTGCTGAAGCATGTGTTGTGTTTTAGTGCAGATCTCTGATTGAGATAACAAGGATAGATGTAAAAATTAGATAAGTTAAAAACAGCCGAAGTCCTTGCCAAAATTCTAACGGAACACACTAACTCTTTTTGGCAGACTCTAAAACGGAAGGAACGTGACCTGGAACATGTTATGGAACGCCTAGCGCGCGAGAAGATCACCCTGCAACAGCGTTTAACAACTCTAAGAAAAGAAGCTCCATTCATTCCTACTGGGAGCAGTCCTACTGGAGCATCAGCATTGGATCTAAGCAGCGTTGGCCCTATCCCGCAGCTTCAGATTCCTGCTCCGCTGACCTGCGCCAATCTGGAAGAACATGACTTGCAGTATTCGGGGTAAACCTTAATTCTCACTTACATTAACGATACCCAGACATAATGTACCGGGTCCCAGTCAGTGACTGCACGAAAACTGGGACGCGTATGTTTGGGCATAATTGGGGAACTGTCCAGCTTTTGTTAGCGTTTGTCCAGCTCTTAGTTCCCGTCGTATGATGAAAAAACTAACGTAGATTTCTCAGATGGCATAACGGGGTAGCTAGTCGAAAGTATGTTTGCTAGATGCGGTTTACATCAAGAATTCGCACACTCTATAGCAAAAACAGAGGGAATATTCTTGCTCTGGAGAAGTTAATTGCTTTTTACTCCCATAGTTACAAAGATACAACAGCAAAAAAACACCAAGTGTAGACCAAATAGTAGATAATGTACTCCTAAATTGTCATTGAAATCGGGACGTTAGTTTTACCGAAATAAAATTCTAACGGTTAAAAGTTACAATACTTCCCTGTCATTCAGAACCCATTGGCTCTAATATTGTGCTAATTCCCCTCGTATATCAGTCCTTTAGATTTGAAAAGCCGGCCAATGGACGACGACATGTACAGTTGCTCGACTTCCACAGCTTCGGAGAAGGGCGATTTTAGCGACCATGAAACGGTCAGCAGCGCTTTTAGTCAACTACCTCGGACCAGTTACTTCCAAAATGGTTTGGTGGACTCGAACGATAGCTTGGGTACTACGCTCTACGTTCACCGTCAGGCCTCACCGACGTCATCATCGAGTACCGCTGTGATGAGCTCAGGTGCCGAGTTCCCTCCATACTCTCCCCACGGGACCAAATCCGGGGCGGATGAATTCAAATTAGCTTCCGTTGCCAATGCCGGCGGGAGTAACAGTAGCGGATTCTGCATACCTCGGCGAGTGATCCTTCCTAGAAGCGTGGCTTACTCTTCTGAACAAGGATTTGTTATCGATCATGGCACTTCGGAGGATTTCATACACAGTGTCAAGGATAGTCGTAATGGCTACGGTAAAGATACAGTGTTACAAGAGTGTACCTCCTTTCATACATCCGAGCAAATATCCGAATTTTAAGTCTAATCTAGTTAAATTACTTCATGAACTAGTGCTATATGTTTTGACTTGACATATTTTAACTCGTTTGATGCATAAACGTTCATCTTCATGTTTCATATAGTGTTCGCAAGAGTGTGGTGTATCAATTAACTTGTCTGTGATCTTTTGGGATTATCAAGTGATCTTCGAAACTATATCATTATGTATAGAACGTCCCAGCACTTTAAATACGAAACCGTAATATAAATAATCTTTAAATATACATTAGTTATAGCAGTAGTTTGTTACGAAATCGAGCAATTTGTGTTTTTTAAAAAGCTTGAGTGTTATTCGGCCGCGTGGTAGTCAAACGTCTCTCACTTTACCTTTCAACTGTCATAGTTTTGATTTAACAAAGCTATTTAACTATTACCCTGAAACATTTCTCAGTTAGTTAATATAATAATAAACTACTGGTACATAAGTTCTGCGGATTGACCGTCGTTATCCGTAAAAAAGTTCGAAGGTAATTTATCAAGTTCTCTTTTATTTCGTTGTAACCAGGTCAACTGCAGCGCGTTAGAAACGGATATTACGAATACGCAGATGTGTCCCAACCGTCCTTGACTGCAGGTAAACATCTTCACATGAAACTGAATTGAATTGCGTCATCGTTTCATTGTGTTTGTTGCAGCAGGTCGATCGCAGCATGTCGTAACAAAGCTCGGCGGTTCGCTGCCTCTTGTCACTCCTCTATCAGCGGAACCGCGGTCTGCAACCCAACGTGCGCACGGCAGTTGCATAGAAGTAATACAATTTGGAATCCTGAACGAAGATTACGCTATACTTACCAAGTTCTTGTCTTCAGGTTCGTGATTCAGCTCCCGTGCGATACATGACTTCAGCAGGGCAACATTCGTTCAAGCCTCTGATTGTTGCAGCTCCATCAGCTGTTGCCACCGGATCGTACAACAGCGGGTCCAGGGTTGTTCAACGCGGTAGCAGACTTCCATCTTGAAGAAAAAGAGAAATCCGTCAGTTCTTGAAAAGAGCCAGGGAATGTGATAGAAGATGGTGAAAGCTATTGGGTGTGCATCGGTGCTTATACGTGTTTGTACAAAAGCCACTGCTGTCGCTGTTGTAGTGTTTGATGTGCCGTGTGTTTAAGTTTCTTAGATTTCAATTGTTACCGGGCTACACACCAAACTCGAGTTGTGATTGTTCTGTCAACATGAAGCCAAAACCGTTCCCTTTTTTTGTTTGTGAAACAAGACGCGTGTGCTATCATGGGATTTCTTGAAGAAGAAAGTTAAGTGTTGTAGCTTCTTTATTTATCCTTATGTATACAACGGTGCCGGATATAGAGCCGTTAATCACGGTTGTTGGAAATGTTTCTTCGACGGAAAGGTTTTGTTTTTACATGTTCAAGTTTATATTTTATTTGTCTGTTACCTCGGATCAGTTTAACTGGGAAAGCAGGATTTTTATAAACATGCATATGAATGAGCCAACGCAGCAAAACGCGTCCGTCGTCGTAAACTTCCCTTTGGGGCGAGTGCAACACGCCAAGTCGCACGTGCTCAGTGTTTGATGCACCGGCTGTTGAAGGATGCGTGAATATAACATGTATCTGTATTTTTTTGTGTTTTTGTTTTGTGTGTAACACGATATCGTGTTTTACTAGCGCATTTCTGGACTCGTTTATTTCTCTGTTCCTTCTCGGTTTTCTCTTAAATCGGTGCGCAAGGGTTTGGCTAGTTTTAAGCGGATAACCTGGATACATATTTTACATCATCATTTATACATTTTAATGAAATATCTACATTAACAAGTTAAGATAATTGGCTACTAGTTAGGTTCGGTTACAAGGTCAAAAAGAAAGATCCATAGTAATAACGCGTAAGGGTTATCTGATTAAAGTTTTAAACATAAAAGCAGTAGATCAGGATTCCATTCACAGTTTAACATTGCAATCGATCCGTTACCCTTAACACATAAACGCAAATAGTTATAGTAACCACCGGTAGATGGCTTGATTCAAAATGGTCGATTCTTGCGCAATTTGCGTAGAAACTATCACAAGGAAAGAAAATACGGCAAGCTGTTGTAAACTAAAGGAATATAATTAAATTGTATAGGAAGGAGTAAATGTCATTTGCGTAAAATAAAGTTTAACTTTGATGTGGACAAATGATGGGCGTAAAATAAACATACTGGCCGCCGATGCAGAAGTGGAAACACTGGGCTGCCGTTGGTGAAGCAAACGTAAACGCCGCAAGACGCATCGTGTGCGCTGGCGGTTTATTTCGTTTAAGTCGAGTTCAGTTACACGATTTAAAGGTCTGAAAACCAGCGATTTTCTCCTATTTGAAAGCCTTTTGGGTATACGGGTAAGTGTTAGCCACCTGAATTATGATAAACTGCAGTAAGTAGCACCTGCTGCTGAGTAGCTGGAGTAGTTCTTTACTTGCCATGCAAGTTTGAATAATTCGAACTTGTTATATGTTAATTAAATTCAAGAAAAATACACGATTAGTAATTTAACATTGAAGTCTAGCCTGTTTGAACGAATCAACTCAACTCCTCTCCGCACGTGTTGACTCGGGCCTTAACCTTAACACGGCTTTGAGACCGTGGCTGTCGAATTGAATCGAGACACCGTGCAAGTCGATTTGAATCATTGACGTTACAAAGCCTCAAAGTCTGTGCTGATTGCGAAATGAACCTTATCTAACAATTTGCTTTTACAGAACAATGTATAACGGCATAGGACTTCAGACGGCCCGTGGGTCAGGGACCAACGGCTACGTGCAGAGGAACATGGCCTTTGTGCACGAGAAGAAGGAGAAGGTCAGGTACAAGACTGAAGAAGAGATCAAACAACTTGATGCGCTGAGCCACCGGCAGCCAAATCGTGAAATCCTCGACCACGAGCGTAAGCGCAAGCTAGAGCTGAAGTGTCTGCAGTTTCGTGAAGATTTGGAAGACCAAGGGTAAGTTTAATCTAGTCTCGCGATCAAGTCACTCTTCACTGAACGTTCACTCTCACCAGGTTTGATGATGAGGCCGTCGAAGCCAAGGTTGCCCGCTACCGCGAAACACTGATCGAGAAGGAGAAGGAGGAGGAAGCTCGACAGAAGGCTCGTTATGAAACTGACGAAAACGGACGCGTGATGTGAGTATCATTCACTCTGCTGTTCTGTTTTTGGGTCTAATATATCTTTTTCTTGTCCACAGAGTTAAAGACACGCATCAATATGCCGAAGCCCAACAGGAGAAGAACTCAATGCTGCGGATGGCTTTTGGGATCAGTGAGTTCTTCGTCGAGGGGAGCAGCCTCGACCCCGCGCGCAAGGCACGAGAGGCCGCGGCAAAAGCCGCCTCACAGCAGCAGGTACAGACGTACGCTCTGGTGCGCAGCCCGTCACCGGCCGCCAAGGAGGACGAAGCCAGGGAAGAGAAGAAAATGAAGAAGAAGAAGAAGAAAAACAAGCACAAGGGTTCTGAATCCGAGTCGGAAGCCGACGAAGAGAAATCAAGGAAACATAGGAAGAAGGAAAAGAAAAAGAAGAGCAGCAAGAAGAAGGAGAAGAAGCGCAAGCACCACGATTCCTCCGAGTCTGACGAAGAGACTTCGGATGAGGAGGGTCGCAAGGAGCGGGACAACTCACCCGACAGGAGGAAATCGAGGAAGTCGGGTGCGCAGCTTCACGATTCGGAATCGCCGGCACGGAGAAGACGCCACGTAATATTTTGTTTTCCATAATCTTATTTATCAAAGTAAGTTGATAAATTGAAGTTCGTGATGATTTTTATAGGGTTAATCTAATTCGGTACGACTTATACTGTTGAATCTTTTGCTGGTTAGTGTTACTTCAATTCTTGTTCTTTGTATTATTTATTTATTGATATATTTATTATTTAATCAATTGATATATTATTTATTAATTTAAGTATTGAATGCGCAATTATTATGTAATCTGAAGATTAATAGAAATATTAAATTGTTGTAATAAAGCTAGATTTAAACTTTAATTCCAACTTCAACATTTCACATAATTAACTTTATGATGTTTTCCTTATTGAATTATTATGTCGTGCATCGAATTGTTTGCGAATTTTTATTCCGTTAAGATTAATTTAAGTATTGTAATAAGTATTGTAATCTTTCAGTTCAATCAATTAAAAATTTTAATTGCAGTTTATTACTTGATCTTTTAACAATAGCAATTATTTTGTCAGTTTTATTAATTTTATTATTTTTTCGCTATGTTCAGTGTCAGGTTTCTTCGTTTTACAAGGGGATAAGTTAATAATATATTTTTACAGTTTCTTCATTTAGTCTGGACGATTCGTTTTGTGGGATTCGTATTACTAGGTTGATGAATTATTGATTTTTCATTGAAAATTTCATTAAATCCTGAAATTAAATTAATTTGATTAAAATAAGTTGATTACTTCTGGATTTCATTCAAGATTTTCCAGTTTATTTAATAGGGTAACGTCTAATTTTTAATATTTCACTAGCTGACTGCTTTTTTACTTTTATTCTCATAATTTTGAATGTCTTCTACTCGCCGATAGATATATTAACAGGATCGTTTAGTCTTCGGACGTTTCATTCAATGAATTTATATAAGTAAGTTGATTTACCGTTGATATTGTAAATTCATCATCCGAATTTAAGTTTTAAGTGGAATTTTTAGCTAATTAACTACTTCAAAGTCAGTTTTGTGAAATTTTTTCTACATTTCCTCATTTAGTCTGATGACGATTCGCGCAGCAAGAAACGGCGCCGCAGTGGCGACAGCGACGACGACGACAGAATCCGCCGCCGTCACGACGACGAGAGACAGGCGCGTCGCGAAAGGGAAGAACGCGATCGACAGCAGAGGGAGCGCGAGGAAATCGAGCGCCGAGAACGCGACGAAATGGAACGCAGGGCCCGCGAAGAGAGAGAGCGTCTCGAGCGCGAGGAAAGGGAGCGAAAGGAGCGCGAAGAGAAAGAACGAAAGGAAAGAGAAGAACAGGAAAGAATCGAAAAGGAAAAGAGGGAAAAGGAGAAAAGCAAGTTGGTCAAATCTCTGGGTGACATCATCGACAAACTAGCAACGAAGAAAAAGAAGAGGAGCTCTTCGACCTCTTCGTCTTCGTCGTCGTCGACAGCAAGTTCTTCCAGCTCGTCCTCGGAATCTGGTGAAGAATCGTCCGATTCTGATTCCGAGTCAGATTCCGATTCGTCGTCATCCTCGTCCGGTTCAGCGTCCCCGAAAAAGAGCTCGCCTCCACGTGAGCGACGCAAAAGGAGTCCATCGCCTGCGAGACGCCGCCGAAGAAGTCCGTCACCGTCAGACCGACGCAGGAAGCGATCGCCTTCACCACCTCGTCGACGCCGTTAATTTCTCTTAATTCCCTTTTTTTTTATTATTACTAAATAAAGAGTATCACGTGTCCTGTGTTATGGGCTTCAAATAATAATAATACAATTTTACTTCTTAACGATTTTGTTTGGAGTTAGATTGTCAAGGAAAATTGCAATTTGGTGTTGGCAGTCAATAATTAATCATAAATGAAATTAGGCAATTAGCGAGATGCAATAGTACCTAGTCGATTGGTACACCCCGTCCCTTTTCATAATCGGCGCCATTCATCGGGACCTTTTCTCAGTAAAAAAAAAACACACTAATCATAGCTAGTAGTAGTGGTAGTAATATGTAATAGTTCTAGTACTAATAGTAATAGTAAATGATAGTAGTAGTAGTAATAGCATATGATGGGAGTAGTTGGTAATGGCATATAACAGTATTAATAGCTATGGTTTATAGTAGTAGTAGTAGTAGTAGTAATGGTATATATAGTAGTACTAGTGATAGTACACAATAGTAATAGGAGTAGTCTATAACAGTAATAGTAGCAATAGTATATAATAGTGATAATAGTATAATAACAGTATAGTGATAGCATATAATAATAGCACTAGTAGTCAAAGTAGTAAGAGCCGATAGAGAACAAGGTGGGCGGGTATAGCCGAGAGTTTCCAGTAAAACCCGTTAAGGATAGATGCAGGTCTTGATAAGAAGCCAGTAGACCAGCCTACAGGGGCGCTTCCTTGTCAGTCGCTGCGTGCAAGACTAATCAGAAGGTCAAGTGAACCGGGCTCGGTGACCCAGATACTGGGAAACAGCCTCTCATTTGGTTGCGCTGTAACGGGAAAAGCGTCATGAGATTTCCGCTCTTGGTTATCGTAGCTTTGCTGCAGTGTTCATGGCCGATACTTTCATCACCGGTGCAACAGGTGACAATGGCTGAAAATCTGTCCTCTCCCACTTGAATTTGTGATTTACAATTTCATAAATTCTCGAGAAAAGTATAGGTTTACGGCAAAGTTTGCTACGAAGATCTGGGCTGCATCGTCCTGGATGACTCGTGGTACGATCCGCTGTACCGGCCTGTGAACTTGATGCCTCAGTCGCGGGATTGCATCAACACGACGTTCACACTTCACACCAAAGACGTACCGGAAGTAGTAGTTTTTCACCGCGCTTTCTATTGTAATGTCAGTAACACGCTACTTTTCGCACGCATAGGGAAATGTATTACGATACAGTGAAGCGAGAATTGCTGATGCGTTGGACTCGTTCGATGTGGATCGACTCACCAAGATCATCATCCACGGGTATCTGCACCGGTCGACCGATATTTGGGTGAAGGTTTGTAATCAACATTTAATTTTCAAATGCTCTCGTTGTTAACTTTTATCTGAACTCGGGGTAAGGATATTGGGCAGCACAGTAGCGCCAAGTCAAGACGAGTGCTCAAAATGGCGGCTTTTATCTATTAGTTTCGCGTACAACTTATTGTAAAGCCCTAAAACTAGGTGAATAGTCCGTTTTTCTCGTAGCGGTTGACACGAAATCTACTGGCTGTGGGCGATTTCAACGTGGTGGTCGTCGACTGGTACAAAGGGGTTATACCGCTGTACACGCAAGCCACGGCAAATGCTCGTCTTGTTGGACTGGAGGTGGCAGATTTCGTCAATCATGCGGTATTGCTTACGTTTAGTCTATAGAGAAGGGTTTTGCGATATTCTATCACCCATTCGATGGAAACCAGGTTCAGTTACTTAATTGTTTAATTACTTAATTGCACGTTACTTTAAAATAGTCATTAGCGACTGAATTTGATTAACGACATTGATAACACATAATTAACTTAATTGTCACTTATAATTAGATAGCTACCAATGATACGATCAAAATAGCCATAACTACAAATAACAAATCACACCAACTCTTGAACTAATGCAGATAACCCGCGGAGCCAAAGCCGAGGATTTCCATCTTATAGGTCACAGCTTAGCCGCCCATGCCGCTGGTTACGCCGGCGAAAGAATCGCCAATCTCGGCAGAATCACTGGTAAAGCGCATCTTGCAACGTTCAATCAAATCACCAGTTGATCCCTTTACGAAAAAAACACACACTCGAAATAGCATTGGATCCGGCAGAACCGTACTTCCAGTGGCTTCCGGAATACATCCGACTGGATCCATCTGACGCTGACTTCGTCGATGTCGTGCATTCCGACTCCAAATCCATATTCCTTTTAGGTTCTCCAACACATAATCACTTTAACTGTTTCAGAGTTAACTAGAAGCTTTGTTTAAATCGCATATAGGATACGGTATGGATCAACCTGTAGGCCACGTGGATTTTTACCCCAACGGCGGGAAGGATCAGCCGGGTTGCGACTTGGTCTCGCTGCCTCTGACCCTACTGAACAAGGAAACAGTTTCAGCCGGTGATGTCGTCGCGTGCAATCATAACAGAGCCATCGATCTGTACATTGACTCAATGACAAACCCTCTAGCAACTGTAGGTTACCAATGCCAAGACTACGAGACCTTCGTCAAGGTACCTATAACCATCACACAGGCTTTTTCAATAGCAAATTCATCTTAAGGTCGCATTGGTCTTTTAACTGAACGCATAGGGAAAATGCCATTCTTGCGGCCCGGATAACACTAAATGTGCCAAGTTCGGATTGGATTCGGTCTTGTACCCCGCTCGAAACCGGTCCGGTGTTAAGATGTTCTTCAATACCAACAGTCTGGCTCCATTTAGCCGTATGGTTTTCAACTTAAAGGTTAAAGTTGATGAAATTAAGTTTCGTAATGAACTTTGTAACAAATAGAATACCACTACCATGTTCTGGTCAAGACTTGCAAGCCGGTGAACGCAAGACATACTGTCAGCGGTACACTGAGGTTGACCATCACCGGATCGTCTGGTGTCATCAGAGATGCGGCACTCACCTCGGAGTAAAATTATTGACCAACTAACGATGATTTTAATTTTTTAAAATACTATAGTTAATAATAAATTAATGAATAGTTCATTTACTTAATGATTTTAGTAACGACGATTCTTAATTAGCGAAGCTGTCAAAGTGACGCACGGTGAAGAGGTGGATTTCCTGCTGACCAGCAACGTCGACGTCGGCGAGGTGAAGCACATCCAGCTGCACTGGAGATACGCGGCTAAAATGATGGACTATGAGACGTGGTGTTCGGTCTTCTGCAATGAACGTCTCTACGTGGCCGCCGTTTCAGTATCTCAGCTAAATAACTATCCCGAAAGGTACGATTTGCTCATGTACATGTTAATGCTGTTAGTTTAATTAATGAATCCCTATTCAAATTAATTTCGACATTAACTGTAACTGCGTTAATTTTATTGTATAATTTCTGAAGCGCCCGGCTCCAGAAGACTTACGATACTTGTCCAGGAACTGGAGGATCCTACGCGGGTCTTTCATCGCATGGGAAACAGACTTTTGTCGGCTGCTCGTCTCGGATGAACACGACCCATTAATTTGAATTTAGTTATTAAGAAGTTAATCGTAATTATTCCCAGTTTAACTGCTGCCAAAATGTGACAACGTTATAGCTGAATTTGGTCAATGGAATTGAAATTGAAGATCGTCAGATACGCTGGTTCCTTATATTTTTATTATGTCTGCAGGTAAGCGATTTGTTAACTGCACGCGATAGACGAAGATAAGGTAGGGAAGAGTTATATAATAATATAGGTAAACCAAACGAAACAGATAAAGAGTTAAACTGATATTAAACTAGAAATATAACTGGAAAAAATATATAAAAATTCACAAGTACCTTGTGTAGCAATAGTTGATTATAGAACAGTGATAAGATCTTCTCAGACCAAGTATAACTTAACCATACGTATTATTAACCGATTAGCAGTCTTTACCCAGTGCAAAAACCAGCAGGTCTACCCGCGATAGACGAGATAGATAAGATAAATGTAGACAGATAGACAGGTAGATAGATTGACAGATATTGACATATAGATGGGTAGATAGATAGACAGACAGATAGATAGATAGATAGATGGATAGATAGACAGATGGATAGAGATAGATGGATAGACAGATAGGTCGATATAGATCGTCAGATAGATACACAGACCGATAGTTACATTAGGTAGGTAGATAGACAGATAGATAGATAGATCGATAGACACATAGGTAGATAGATAGAAATTGATAGGTAGATAGAACTCAACCAGCTCTGGTTCCAGTCCGGATGCTTATGGAGGCAGGAACTGCTGAAACTGCTGATATTCGCTTAAAGCCAGCAGGTATACGGTTCAGCAGGTCCTCGACCAGCTGGCTTTTCCGTTGGGTACCCTTTACCTTCAAAGTGTCTCTGCTATAAGTTATACGAATTAAACGTTTATAACGTTTCAGTTGTTGACGTAATCAAATGATATATGCCGTTCCTCTATTCGCAGTTTCCCTTTTGTAAGTTCGATATGATAAAGTATTAATTGTACTGTCTACTTCTAGATATACTTGGTTTAAGAATTAATTAATTTTTAGGTGCAGGTCATGTTTAACAAGGAGTGAATGTTCCCGATCCGGAAGAAGCAATTCCAGTGTTCTTGAGCGCCTCTGAAGCACAAGTTTTGTAGGTGTTCGCCAACCTCTCACTATGAGAACATTTTCACGTTGAAATTGAAAAAATATGACAATGAAAGTAAAGTGAATGTTACCTCTCGGGGTAGTGGTTCAGCTGGGAAATCTCAATAGCGCTTACGTGGAGTCGACTGGAACAGAACAGGAGGCACCAGGTTGAGGGGTTCATCAAGTCGCCATGGTTGCGCCAATTCAGTTGGATTTCGTTGATTCGTCCCAAGTTGACGGTCGAAACGAGAAGATACTTCCTCGTCGTCCCCTGGTCTACACGCTCGGCACTAAAATCATCGATCATCTCAATAACGAAACAACTCCAAATGGAATACCTTTGATTTTAACTTTAGTATCATTACTATTATTGTAATTTTTTCTATAATTACTATTATTATTTTAAGAGAAATGTTATTTGCAGATGAGACATACCTCGGACTGAAACTGACGTCTTTAATTTTCCCGTTAGATCCGATGAAAGTGAATACCAAACTTCCATACACGGTTACTTTGCCGGACGTGGGTCTGCTAGTATTGGCGGTGATCTGGTAATGGTACACTGCGGATCCATCGTCAGCATTGGGTCAAAGAAAAACAAAATGGTCAAACCGGTTAACATGGCTAAAACGACTGAAAACTTGACGTGCAAGTTACAGGCAAATGGAGCCGTGTACTTCGTAACGAAGTACATTTGAACGTGGGTCCGGCTCCTGGTCGGGTAGAGGTGCGAATCCAGTCCGAACTTGGCACAGTTGGTATTGTCCGACCCGCAGGAACCGCATTCACCCTGCGGATTGATATGTTTCATCGTACTTGTAATACTATGATAATGTCATAACGTTTAATAATGTGATACATAAATACATAATAGTCTTTTAGTATTTCACCGTGAGTAATATTATCATCAAGCAATAACAGATCTCCTTGTTTAGCTCGTCTTTATCACCGTAACCCATCCAGGTTAATCAGTTTTTGATGACTTTTGTAATAGTTATATCCGTTTATGCTATTGTGTAATAAGTGCTGGATGTAGTGATAGAAATCGGTATATTCATGATGGATGTACTTACATAAAGAAAAGCTTCGTAACTGTGGCACTCGTAGGCCACCGTATACGGTGTCGTTCCAATCGAGTCGATATAGAGTTCGATGGCTCGGTGATGGTTGCAAGAAATCGCATCGACAGAGAAAAACGAACGGTTATCCAAAGCGCTCAGGGAATAGTCTGTTAGCGAGCAGCCTGGTTGCTGCACGCCTCCGTTCGGATAGAAATCGACATGGGCCACAGGCTGAATCAATCCAAAGCCTATTCAATTATTTTAATTTTTTCTTACTCATCATATGATATTAGCATTAAATGGTAAATGTATTTCTGTTGTTGGTATACCCATCATTATGGCAGATTCTGCGTCAGTGTGGATTGCCTCCACAAAGTTGGCATCTGAAGGATCCAAACGGACAAATTCCGGTAATTCCTTGAAATATAGTCCGGCAGGATCAAGTCCCGTGATTTTACCAAGGTTAGGGATCCTTTCACCGGCGTAGCCGGCAGTATGAGATCCTAGACTGTGACCGATGATGTGGAAATCCTCAGGTTTGGCTCCCATGGAAGCGTTCTGTTTGAAGAAGAATCAGCTGAATGTAGACTGAATCAAACTTTAAGTTAATGTTACAAGGTGAACTATAAGTCGTTTTACACCATAAAACGATGGGTTTCTCAAAAAGCCAATATAGCACCCGCCATCTTGTTGCCTCTGCTAATCACCATGCGTTACGTTTTCAATGACAGTAACTGAAAAAGACCATACGCAACGTCTTTGCAAATCATACCCAAAGTGGTTGATTCATTACAGATACCAGATATACTGAAGAGCGTTGCTGCAAGGTAGATGACAAGATGGCGACTCAGTGAAAGGCTGGAGGTTTAGATCGAATTGCATCTTTTCCATACGGATGACTATGTATACAGTGTTAGAACCTTACCAGCGTGTTGACTAGATTAGCAACTTCCAGTCCAACCAGACGTGTATTAGCCGCTGCTTGGAAGTAGGGCGGCGTGGCACCAGATCCCCAGTCGACGAGGAAAACATTGCAATCATCATAGGAGAGTAGTTTCAGCGCCAGATCCTGCGAGTTTAACAGCCGTTTGTAACAGTAACGATTGACCAGGTTGTCTATAATGCTTCTAAACCTTCATCCAGGGAGTACTTGCATCGCTGAGAAATCCGTGAACGATTATCTTGGTCGGTCGTTTGGGATTGAATGGCGATGATAGCAGTCTTTTAAGATTTCCTCCGCTATAAACTCTCGGCTGAAAGGTTAAAACACTGACTAGTGCTTTTAATCGAATTGTCTAGATAGATAGATGTAGATAGATATACAGGTAGATAGATCGATAGATAGAAAGTTATAAAGAGAGATAGACAGATAGAGCGATAGAATGATAGATAGGTGGACAGATAGAATGATAGATAGATAGATCTGTACGTATACAAATACGATACTTGATAGAGAGTCTCTTTAGTTATTAAGATGAATGTAGCGTTGACATCTTCTCTCGAGTCGGGTAGGACATTGAAGGGTCTGTAGTACGCATTGTACCAAGCGTCGTTGAGAGCAAGACAGCCCAAAGAGCCGTAACATGCCGTGTTTTCCCCCTGTAAGATTCAGAAGTGTTTTAGATTACATTTAGATAGATAGATGGATAGATATGGATGCGGATGGATAGATAGATAGATAGACAGATTGATCGCAACAATACACACCTACATACATACATACATACATACATACATACATACACACATACATACAGACATACATGCATACATACATACATACATACATACATATAGGCAGATAGATAGATAGATAGATAGATAGATAGATGGAGAGATAGTAAACCATATAAAGGCTGTGCACAAAAGATATACGTTCCCATTACCAATGCAGATTCTAGGAGAAGCAGAAGTACTAGTAAAACCAGTGATTTCATAGTCGAGATTACTTGTTAATGTTGGAACGTTACCAACACGACTGCTTTCCGTTGGAACTCGAAAGCGTTTTTTCGTTCGGTAGAATATTTTTGCTGGTAAACCGAGTTGCGGTTAACTGATCTTGCTGGGCATTAAAACCGCAAATGAACACGCAACGCAAACGCAGAATCAGTTGCGTGCATGCAGCTACTGGAAAAGCTAACACCACAGAAAACGCTAAACTAAACCGACCAGCTATTTACGAAATCGCTAGCTACTGCAAGAGTTAATGAATTTTATATTCTGATTTTGGCAACGGTTATTTTACCCAGCTGTGGTTTAATTGCCGTTAATATTCTCTTATCAAATGTTGATTACCTTTAACCAAACTACATGTTTTTTGAAGATACGCACGACTAAAATTATACTTCGACTTAACTTTGATAACGTTACTGCAGTTAAGTTCCAAATGTCATTTAAGTTGAAGTAGTTTTTAAAAAGAGAAATTAACAAGTTTCGTCGGAATGTTAACTTTACATGTCGGATACCCGTTTTATTGGTTGCAGATTGTTGCAAAACGTTAACTTTCATTGGTTTATCTGAATACTGTCCTATCTTTGCCACAATAAAAAAATCAAGTTTACGAGCTCATAACACGGGCAAATTCAATTGCACTCTTTAAGGTAATTAATAATTGTATTTGCTTAAAACAGTTTGAACGGGATACAACAGTACGTGAAACGATACAAACAATATACAGTAAACGCGGAAGGATAAACCATATTACATTGGGGTGGTTTTCTTCTCTTTCCTCTTGCAGCGCACCAGGGATAAGGTGTACCTGGACAGAAACAAGATAGTAGTTTTTAGTTGGAAAGGTATTTTGGTAGTTATTAACCAAAGTATACTTTTCCAGTGCTTCAGCTTCTTTGACGCTCGCTGGCAGAGCCCTGCCCTTGGTTTCGGGTAAAAGCAGCGACAGAATACCCACTGCTACATTGGCGATTCCAAAGATCAAGTAGGGAATGGGACGGTTAGTTTTACCCTAAATAGGACAAAATGATCTCATTCACATAGGTGACAGACATTGAAATGGGGATATCGATTTACAATGCCTGCAATGATGGGAGCCAAAATACCGCCAGCTTTACCCATCATGGAACACAGACCGATGGTAGCTCCTCTGGAAGCTGTCGGGAAAACCTCCGATGTGAACGTAGTGATGGTTACCATTTCCATGGAGATGAAGAACTTGCCAATCAGGGAGAAAGCGATCACCAGGTTAATGTTATCTACAATTTACCGAGTAAGGTGAAACTTGTTAACTATAGTTGTCCGAGTAAAGCAAACAGTATTGAAGTACCAGCTGGAGCCAAACCAGCGACCAAGCAAGAAAGTCCTCCCAGAATCAATGTCGCGTTCAGTGTCGCTCGTCTACCGATGATGTCCAACATGAACATACCAATGATGTAAGCCGGAATCTCCACCAGACTATATCGCCAATAAGAGCAAATATAATTCACCGGCACATTTAAAAGGTTAATTGTAGTGTTGAGGTAATTACATCGTTAGCTCGTAGTTGAGGAAAATGTCTCCAGATAGGTTTGATGACGCCATGGACAATCCGTAGTAGCTCATAACAGCAGAGACCCTGTTCATTCGACAACGTAAAAGTGGTTTCTTGGGTTGTATGAATTGATAGTATTTTACCATCCAAGGAAAAGAATCAAGAGTCGTTTAACAAGAATACAGGATTTGAAGACGGCTACAACGCCTTCACCCTGTGCTGGCTGACTGGAGCCGTTCTCAGAGAGATCCGCTTCAACCGGTGTTATGAGAAGATCGGCTGGGATCTTTGTACCGTTGGTCTCGGCAGCCTTCTCCAGGATTTCCCGGGCTTCGTCGTAGCGTTTCTTGATGACCAACCAGCGAGGAGACTCCGGAAGGAGGCTGTCAACATTCGAACATAACATTACATAAAGTACTGTATGAGATACATTCTTCAACAAGATATGTGTATCAACAGAAATATATAATCGTTAACCATTTATACGCCATTGCTCCTTTTTTTTTGCTCTAGACTGTGTTGTGTAATAAAAGCTTACTTGGCCGTTTGGGACTGATTCTAATGCTACGTGCGTAGATTTAACTGACTTGATCCATTGAAGTCCGTAGTGCGTGGGTTGACAAATGTACTTACAAGTAATAGAAGATGAGCACCGTCATTGGCACGAAAAGGATCAGCTGTACGGGCCTCCAGTCGCGCAACCCGTACGAGATTCCTCCGACTAAGATATTCCCGCACACGGCGCATAGTTGCAGAATGAAATTGTACTTGACACGAATACTCCTACCCATCACTTCCACACCTAAAAAAAACACAGTTCATAGTTTAGGGTCTTAATGATTCAGCTCCAGGACAACTCGTTGGATAACCTAGCCTCTAGCTTCCATTTTGCCCTGCGGCTATGTGAAGTGCTGCCGCAGTCAAAATACGCAGCTTTACTGGACGTGTATCCTAAAAACGAGTTTGACTTACCCCAGATGAAGTTGGTCTGCAGTAAAGCAACACCGGCTAAGCCGGTAATGCAACGCAGCGCAGCGTAGCTGTTCAGATCTGGGGCGAAAGACGATCCGATGGCAAAACTGGCGAACCATACACTGAGGATCAGGTATGCTTTGCGACGGCCCAGTCTGTTGAAAAGTGTTAACTTGATTGCTGAAACAGCTCGTTCAGAATGTTAGCCTATCCAACTTACAAATCAGCCAGAGGTCCCAGCGTCAGAGCCCCGACGAGTAAACCGGCCATAGTAAGCGATTGGATGAGTGTCTGTTTCCATTCATTCTCGCAGGTCAGTACGAACTGCACGGGAAACAATACAGTTTTGATTAAACATTCACGACGAACGTATAAGATCGATGAAAATGGTTACCTCAGTAACAATAGTCGAGGAGAATATGGAGTTGTCGAAAACCCATCTGTCGCATTTCATCGTTTCGTTACTAGTGACGGGGCATTGGTCATTCTCGGTGACGTTCAAAGTATCGAAACGAAAACAGCGGTCAAGTATCAAACTTCCGTCAGGTTTGGTCGAATAAGGTAAAGACTCGTTAACCCAAGGAGCGCTGTACACAGGATCTGTTTCGTTATCGCATCCCGGTACGAAACACCTGCACAGAAATGCCATTTTTTTTCAACCATAGATTCATCAACTAGAATGTCAACTGGTAACAAGTGGATAATACCTGTATTTGGGTATATAGCCGGTGAAATTGTAGACCAGAATAACGGCTGCTGGGAAGATTGCAGCGTAGCAGGTGAGCAGGAGAAACTTGATTTGGAACTTGCCCGTCTCTCCCAAATGTTGGTAAATCACATCCATGTTGAAGGCATCGTCTTTAGAAAAGGTGTTTGGTTTCCGAGCCTCGTTAGGCTTTGTTGCACCCATGGTGATGTGGATATAACCTCTCTGGCTAGATGAATGGACTAATAAGCAAGTCGTAGGCAAAGAGCCTCTGTCTTTTTATACCTCCTTGAGGAGCGCCCTTGGGGAAAATCCCAAATCTTTTTACAGACTCGTGGTTTCGAATGGCTCTTGTAAGTCAGCAAATAGAAATCGACTTTTAGCTTTTGATGCTGACGTCAGTTCGTTTCATTTTTAAGGGAAGCAACAGAATGAGAAATAAAAACCGATGAAAAGAAAACACCCTGAGAACCGCGGGTCGGAGGCCGAGAAATTTATCACCGGATTAGATGGCAAAATGGGCAATACAAATTTATAGCCCTATACACAACGCTAGTTAAGATTAGGTCGGATTTAGACCAATGGGACCAACAAGCCTTTTAGTGTGCTGACCAGGTGATCGGCGTCCTTTTCCCAGCTCTTTTATCACTTTTAATCCGATACATTTTATAAGGTTATAAACATGAATATTTTGTCAGATACCAAATCGAAAATCCTGTGCGCTTATCTCCAGGGTATTGCTCTATTGTACCATAGACTAAACCAGGAGCTTTATACGCTTCGGAACAGCATAAGCAACGAAAAAAAATTAACGACTTGGAAAGGGTTTACATTATTCTCTTTCGTTTTGATTTATAAACCTTTCTTAATGCTAGGACAGCGACAATCCTAGTGATTATCATCACTACATTCGTATCGTACTATTATTCAGCTGGTAAAAAAAGGAGACTCGAATCTTTTATCTACAGAAGACAGATGAGGAAGAAGAAAACAATAACGTAGCACGTATAAACATTAAAAAGACGTTCAAGTGCGTCTGTAAAAATAAGTGTCCACTGAATTGGTTTTGAAGCTATATGACATTGTGTTTATACTGAAAAGTTGAAATGGTATTGTTGAATCGTGTCTTTACCGACATTAGTGCTTCGTGAAGGTTCCATCATGGTACGGCGTATTTACTTACAAAGAACCCCAGCGTCATCAGAGTACACACAGGGCATAGTTTCTTTTGAAAGACCCTGGACAAGAATATCCGGCCATTCATAGTTTGGTGATCGATTCTAATAACCTATCCAGGACGTAATCGATAACTGTATCGGTATCGATAGTCGGTATAGTGGTATTACTCGCAGTGCCGTAACGAGGGGGGGGGTGCGGGTGGCGCGCCCCTGGGCGGCACTGAGCAAGGTGGCGGCAAGACGCAGTGTTATGCACACAGGGGGGCGGCCTCGCTGTGCATTTACCCTGGGCGGCTTGCAAATACCCTGGGCGGCTTTACGACTCGTTACGGCACTGATTACTCGTGTCATGGTATAGGGAAAGATTGCCAGTTGAACAACATCTGATTTCAACATCTTTAACCTCCATTACATTGCCAGATGTATTGGGCTCCGATGCATGCTGACGTCATGTCACGTGACAATAATCCATAAGGCTCTGTACAAAAAAATTATTTTCACCGACAAGGCTTCGTTCTAATCGTTGCTATCGTATCGACCTGTAGACAAATCAAAAGTAACCTTACTTTATACCGTCTAGATGGCGGACACTTCATAACTCATGCACATACCCAATCCGTAACGGACTGTCTTTGATATATCGGACTGACGACTAGTTACCGGATCAAAACCAGAATATCTACCTTCGAGTTCTCTAACCTTAACTGAAATGTAAACATACTTTGTATTTTTCTGTACCACGTATTGATTAGCATTAATGTTTCATTCATTCATTATTTATAGAATACCTTTCATAATAAGATAATAATATTCTGGATTTCGTTCAGAGTGACTGGGATTGTTGTGTTCGGTAAAAAGGCCGACAAGTATTTTGAATGCGTCATTCTTTCTTTATTGGTCACCTTGAAAAACGCGGTGGTTCTTCTTTTACAACAGTGTATTTCCCAACAATGTCGTAAATGCTACTGCAAGTTAAACCGCATGCTGTAAAAAAAAGCAACGTGATATACATAATTACAAATACGTAAACGTTTTCTGATAACACACCGAAACAACCATAATTTATCAGTGTTCGGGATATAAAATTTTTTATTCGTAGACCTTTTTTTTGCCGCCGACTGTTTCTCTTCCATGTTTGTTTACCCAGTCGCCCAAATCCAGATGCATCACCCTATACGTTACTCGTTGAAGTTATGTTATTGACTCCTGTGTTATACTCTAGCCACAATGGTAGCATAAGGTTTAAGTATAATTACACATAGATAGATAGTAAATAGCCTTCGACATTTATAAATCAAGTCAATTAAAGAACAAGTACCAACTATCCATACTGTACGGTGACGCACGTCTCCGAACAATGCCGTCGTTAAGAGACTGCACCACGTGAACAAGTTGTCGAACCGGTAAACTGAGCATTCAATGATTACGCTAATCGGAACTTTAAACTCTAAGTTATGTACTTTGTGCAGACTAGACTACGACAAAGATTCGTAACGATATTATGGAATAACGCAGACGAGACTGGCTTTTACTGCACGGATGTCGCGAAACTCGGAAAGCCAACAATTGCAAACCTCGGTGCAGTTGTACTTGTATAGTGAAAAGGTCGAAGTACGAAGGAACAGATCGAGAGTTAAGATATTGATTATCCTCGCTAATGAGACGATTCATCAGTTATCTGTTATCTTTAAAGTACAAGTAACTAATTAAGATGGTAAATGTTAATAAACGGCGGCTGATATGTCTACCGGGATCCGAATGCCATGGACGCGGACGCACGACATCTGGTGAGGTAAATTACAAGTTCCTTGTCTTCCGACTTCAGGAATTGGCGATTCAGCGCGTCACCCTTCAAGGCGCGAGAAGCTGTAACACGTGTTCTTCGCGAGAATTTTCAAATAACGGAATATAACACAAACTATTATGTAATAAACAAGTACTTATATCAACAACGTTCCAGTTGATTAAGATATATTACTTGTTATTGCAATTGATTATTGACGGTAAACTTTGATTGAAAATTTGATTCATGGGAATCTAGTCAAAACGCATAACTTTTCAATTAACTAATTCAGAAATCTATTATCAGTATGCTGGTTTAACAGGTGATGGTTCTGTAAAAAGTTTCATTGCCAACTCTCCTTGTGAAGGTTTTCAATACAACAAAAATAATCAAACGTGTGAAGCGTCCAATCGAGCCGTGTATTGGGTAATCTAACACACGCAGCCCAACGAAAATGAAGGTTTTCACAGCGTCGAGTCCCTTGTTTTCTGTATCGCCTAGATTAACGACGACCACGAGCACGTTCGAAGCTGCGGCCTTTCGAGCGGACGTAGGGCTTAGTGTGGGAGCCGGGCACACCGGGAGCGGGGCCGAAATGTCTCTCAGCTTCACGGGCCTTGCGACGTCCTGAACAGATTGATTTATGTTGTGTAAAAAGGGGAACCAAAAGTGTTTAAACTGAATCGCATTACCCTGGATGAGAACTGTGTTCTTGCCAGTGGGCGCGCGCAGCGCCAGCTGGTCGAAAGTCAAGATCTGGCCACCAGCCTTCAGGATGCGAGCACGAGCGCGTTCTGTCACCTTCAGGGCGCAGACCTAAGGTTCACCAAAATACACGCTAAATATAAGGGACTAGTACGATTTAAACAGGGTATTCTCCTTACAGTCATTTTGGGGATGTTGAAAATCCTAGGGTCATCAGTGATGGTTCCAACGACGACAGCAATGCGGTTTTCCCTGCCGGTCTTTTTCATGTAGCGCACCAGGCGGGAGACAGCCAGAGGGGGCTTGTTGATGCGGGACATAAAGAGGCGCTTCAGGATGATGCGGTTGAACTTGGACCTTGTGCGGCGGGCCAAGTACCTGTACAGCTGTTGAAACAAAACACATTAGGACTGCTTCACACCCATTTCAGTGAGGTGACTCGCTAACTGAGCAGTAACAATGGTTTTAACTGGGAACATGATTATCATGCAGCAAAGACACTGCCTTCACATGTAAACATTATGCACTTGCAGACTGGTAAATTTAGAATATACGAAATAGAAGAAACGTAGTAAAAAAATTACCTTGACGAGAAGCCTGAGGTAGACATCCTCGGATTTGGGCTCACGCCGGACGACTTTACGGTCGTGCTTATGATTGATGTCAATACCCTGTGCAAAAGAGAAATATTAGTCCGAGTTTTCCCAAAACATAACGCAATGACTCAACAAAAGGTAAAGGAGAGACGCTAAATATTGCACTGAAAGTATTTTAATGAAATGATGGCTTTTCACTTTTCAGATATTCCCAGATAGAAAAGTCGCAAAACTCACCATGTTTGAGGGTTTCGAGCAGAAGGCTGTACAGGGAGGTTGGGCTGCAGCTATCTGTTTTCCTTACAGCGTTGCCATACGGGCTCGACGAAATCAATCTTAAATAATAAAAATATAGAATTGTAGAAACAATTAATATATTTCTATAATGATTTTTTGAAGATTCAAATCTGCTAAAATATGACACTGGGTTCTTTTTATCTGCTGAAAAGTCGGTTATTAATATTAAATAAACTTTAAATGCAATGTCAACAACTAAGTTCGTCTGCTAGGTCACCTGTCATAATAATTACTCGTTTGCTGGCATTAAAGAGGGGATTTGCTCGAGTCAGTTTTGCACCAGTCTGCCTTGTAAAACTTTGGTGTTAGCTTAATAATAAGATGAAATTATCCCCTTGATATTTACTTATTTGAAGACATGGGCACATTACATTGCATAGGCTTTACCAGCGCTCACCATATCGTATAAATTGTTTGCTGACGTGGCTTTGAATCTAGGTCCTAAAATCTTAAGCTTAAGAAATGAGCTGGTTAAATACCTCGAATTTTACCAGCCTCGCTAAATCCGCGCTTAGAGAAGCCCAAAAAACTATCGACAAAGCCCTTGACATAAAGGAGGAAATCTCGAGTTCTGCCGTCACCAACAATGGTATGTGAAAATAAACCCGTTTTACTAATTACACAATATGAATGATTTCTGTTTCAAACCAGCCATTATAGGAAATGAAATCGACAAGTTTTTTGAGACGTTTGGGCTGGGGACGAAGGGCGATAAACCGCAGGAGGACGAAACCACCCCCCAGTCTCCGTCAGAAGCCACCAGCCCGGTAGTTACGGCGGAACCCGCCGTTTCGTCGAACATCACTGCAAGCCTGTGGGGCTCTTTTTCGGGTTCTTTCTTCGACCCAAGCGCGTCGGGGAGTGGGGTCGCCAGTGAGCCGTCAGAAACCCCGGCAGAGGGTTCGACGAAAGCGACGACGTCCGAGTGGGGTTGGGGTTGGGAAAGCCAGGTAACTTCATTTGTTTTAATCTTATACTCAACCCGTACTTTTAACTTGCTTTGCCTAAGTTATATGCCTAGATATGTGTATATCTATTCTTTGATGATGTTTTGGCTTTTACTAATATTGTGGTTCAGTTGTTATAGCCTTCTTGGTATCGTTGTAAACTAGCAGATCGGAAATATTTTTCAAATACGTAAATTATTTGAATGATTGAATCCATGTAATATTTTTTTAAGTGATTGCAATGCCACTTAGTTAAAAATATATATATAAAGGGACAGTCAACCGTTTGAATTTAGGCCCTCGTGACGAGTCAAGTGGACAGCAAGGACAGTGACGGTAGCACCGGCAGCAGTTTAGATATCGTCAGTTCACCAGAGAAGAATTCACCGGACTCCATCGTAGTGCTCTCCCCCAGCGACAGCGTCCTTTCACAGAGTTCCATAGAAGTTGTTCAATCTCCCGATATTAAGGTTAGTTACACTTACTATTCTTATATCAACTTTTAATTTGATTGGTTATTTGAAAAGTCTTCAGTGATCATCGAGGAGGAGCCAAGTATCAACGAGAGTTTCCACAGCTCCGCGTCAGCCTCGAGTTCGTTGACCGTCATCAGTCCGGAGACTCAAGAAGTTGGGGAGATTCCGACGCTGCTTGCAGAGGCCATTAGCGATGCATCCAGCAAGGCGGAGGTCACTTCGGGTCAAACGTCCGGCGACGAAGTGGAAACGACGACCTCGTCGGACATTGAAATCATCTCCAGTCCCCAGCTGCTGTCCGGAATGCGCAAGATTGCCGAATCGGAACCAGCGAGTCGCTTTGTCAAGAAGACGCACCACCGCGAACCTTCGGAAGCCTCCAGCGACGAGAGTATGGCGTCTGCCCTGGAACTGGAGAAACTGTCCCGGAAGAACCTGGAACTTTCGCAAATTGTCGAGGTTTATTTTCAGCGACTTTTTTAAGTAGTATTTTTTTTTTACAAATTGTTTAAATTTTGTTATTATTTTAGTTTTAGCTTTTTTAAATTTTATTTAATTGAATTATTTCAGTTATTTTATTTTCTTGTTAAAAAAAATATATTTGTAGTTTTTAGTTCATTTATTTTATCAATTAATAATTAATTTATTTTTCATTTGTTGATATGAAAAGGTCAGGGAAAGCAAGGTGATCGAGCTGAGCCGCGCCAACGGCATACTCCTCGAAGAAAACGCCAAACTGCAGAAGAAGGTTGAGGACTTCGAGAAGGAACGCTCCGTCCAGTCGGATTCGATCCGCAAGATGACCGAAGACTTTGCCCAGAGGATATCGGGACTGGAGAAACGCTACCAGCAGCTCCTGGTCGAAAAGGAGTCGCTGGAGAAGCAGGTGGGCAACGTCAAACTCAACGACGACCTGCACAGTCAGCTGACCGAGAAGGAAGAAGTCATCAGCGAGCTGCGCCAGGAGGGCGAGAAGCTGTCCAAGCAGCAGCTGCAGCTCTCCAACGCCCTGAAGAAACTGCGGGCCAGGGAGAAGGAGACAGAAACTTCGATGAATCAGATCAAGTTAGAGAACCCGTTTTAATTTTATTATTGTTATTACCATCACCATTTTCTATAAAAAAATAACCTCATGTTGTTTATTTATTTGTATTGTTTAATATTATTTTTTTTTAAAGCAGAAGTACGAAGTTTGCTAATCGGTAACATATGCTAACGGGGGGACGCCATTAGCTCGAATAAATAAATAAATAAGAGGATTTTGTTTTGATGCAGGTCCCGTAATGAGGAGCTGAGCCGCGACGTTGAGCGACTGAAGAAGTCTCTGGCCGCTAAAGAAGACCTGGAGAGGACCCAAATTGAAGCGGTAACACGTCGCTCAATTTAAACTTGCTTTTCGTATCAAAACATTCGCTTTCCATAATTTTAAATTCGTGGTTTTTGTATTTTATTGATTTATTTATCTATGTGTTGTGTAACCGGTTTAATTTGTTCATTTACTTGTAGGTGAGACAATTGACCGCAGACAACTCGGCGTACGAGAAAGAAATCGCCGCAAACAAGTTGGTCGTCAAGGAAGCCACCCTGGAACGGGACGCACTCAGGACTGCTCTGGAAAACGCGAAAAAGTATCCGCTACCAAACTTTCGCCACAGCTTTAAATAACTCGTATCATTTATACCTAACACAGTATATTAGTTTTCTAATTATTCCTATAATACTACGAACTTAGAATTAAAGTTAATAAGATGGAAAGAAAAGTAAATTCTACTGAAATAATTTTAAAAATGGGTTAATTGATGTGAAATATTCCAGGGAAATTGCCGATCTGAAAGCGGATTTTGAGGCCCGCGGTAGCGCCGAAGCGGAGCGGTCACTCAGCGCCGAAGTGGCGCTACGCCAGCGGCTAAGCGCGGATTTCGAAGCGGAAACGAACAGGCATCGGGAGGAGACGACCGCCTTAACCCTGCGCGTCGAAGAACTCGAGTCGACCCTATCGGCGGCCGATAGCCAGCATCGTCGGTATTTCTTATTCTCGTATTCGAAACGAGTCAAATCGATGTATTTCTTAATTTGATATTGTTGAACTTAGCCGTATTAACGCGCGAATAACTTGTTGTTTTAATTAATTAACTTAGCTAAGTTGTTATTTGATGACAGTTATTTTGTTTGGATTTTAATTTATCTCGTCGTCTTTTCTTTATCATCTTCTCTTCCTATTAACGTTATTTACAGTAACACTATTTACAGATGATTAGTTATTTTAATTAATTTATTTATTTAATGGTAATTAAACTTTCAGTTATTGTTTTAAATTCCTCATCGTTATTTGTTGACCCTGTAATTTGAAATAAATATTCAAATATGATTAAATAGGTAATAGATCTGTTGAAGAAACTTCAACTTTGGATTTGAAAGTGAAATTGTCTTGTTGACTGTTGCAGCGAAGTGGAGCAGCTGAAGAACGAACTGAAACGAGTTATGCAAAGACTGCACGAAGCAGAAGCCCGCAGTGATGAATTATCTCAGGTGAGTGGAAGGGACAAGCCGGTCGCACAAAAGCTCAATCCCTCCCCCCCCCCCTCCCTCCCCCGGGGTCAGTACGGCTTACCCGATTTATCACCAAGTAACCTGTTCGCCAACTCTTTAATATATTAATTTTTTAAATAAATTATGTTTACAACGTAATTTGATTAGTATTAATTTAATTGTCATAACGTGAATTTGTATTTCAAGTCAAGTTATTAATCGAAAAATACATGTCATAATCATTATATTTAATGTTTTTATTGTTTAAGGATATTCTGTTTACTACTGGCTTTGTTAAGTCTATTTCAACTTTTGTGCTGAAATTTTGTTCGATTAAGGTGTTGTTGTTGTTTTTTCCCCGCCTTGGTTCTGAGTCATCTGTAATTGATGAGGCAACGTTTGAATGTAGGCGGTCACCACGGCAACCAGGCCCTTGTTACGTCAAATTGAGAGTCTGCAATCATCTCTGGGAGCGCAGCGGTTGGCCGAGGAAAAAACCGAGAAACTCTTGAATGAGAGACTGAGTATATACGAGCCGCTCTTATTTACCATTTCCCTCTTTATTTATTTATTTCTCTCGTTTTTTGCTGTCGGTCGAGATTGGAGTTATTCAGATCCAGTTGTCCTTGGTTTACGTTTCTCATCTAATGACTTTATTTTTGAAATATATTTATCTTATTTTATTGTAATTATTTTTTTTTATTATTGATTGTATTTTTGTATGTAAATAAATTTTCTGATGTTTTTTTTTTGCGTTGCAGATGAGGCGCTGGCGCAGTGCGCGGCAGCCGAGGAGAAGGAGAAACAGGCTCGGGAGAGCTACTTGAAAATCCAGGCGAAGGCGACTCAATTGGAGTTTCAACTTTCGTCTGTGACGCCGGAGAAGAACCAATTGTCGACGCAGGTCGAGATGCTGCGGATGAAATTACAGACGCTGGAGGAGAGCAAAATCAAGTTATTGGGATTTACGTTTTGATATTTTATATGTATATGTATAGGTATATTATTATCTTAAATTTAAATTCTCTAATTATTCTGTGATTTATTCATTTATTTATTTGATTGTTGTGTTATTCTAGAGGAGGGTTTGTTTATTGACGATTGATGCTTTTGTTTTCACCAAAAAGGGAGGTGTCGTCCTTGGAGATGGTGAAAAAGTCGCTGACGGACGAGCTCAGCCAGATGAGGACGCAGCTCCGCAGCCTGGAACACCGGGTCGAGCTGGAGATTTCGGCTCTGGAAGCGGAAAAGAGGAAGACTGGATTATTAGAGGTTTAAAAAAAATATATATTATATAATATCAAATCAGTAATTAAATTAATAACTAATTAGTAAAAAATAATATATAATTAAATGATAGCAAATGGTTCTTTCAAATTAAAAAAAAATATTAGTTTAATTTATTTAATTTGGTTTGCTTCCTGATCGTTAACTTTTCGACGTAATAATGCGCTGAAATTAAATCTCGGTTTTCCGCCTCGGATAGGAGCAATTGAAAGAGAGGGAGCGCCACCTGCGCAGCTACAGCGTCGGACCGGAACCTGCAGCGCCGGCAACAGCAATATCGGCGGCGGCGGCGGCGGCGGCGGCCGAGGTGATGATGACACAGTCGATGACGTCAAGAGCCAGCAGCCCGACGCCAAGTTTGGGCCGAGTGTCGACGTCAGGATCGTTGACCGAGTCGTTTTCCAGCAACCCGTGGGCGATGAACGTGAGGACTCTCTCGGCCTTTTAGATCCTCTTAACATTCTATAATAAGTTTTATTGATCGTTAGTTTCTAACTAATCATTTTCTTTAAAATTTACTTACTTAATTTTAAATTCCGTATTTTTGTGTTTGTTATTTTGATTAACTTTGGAATGTGAATTAAGGTTGCTCAATGTATCGGTATCGATATTGGAATTCCCATGCATCATGCATCGATGCTTTTCAGCCTCTAGATATCGTTTATCCGATCGTTATCGTTATCGTACTGATGAGGATTTGATTATCGGTACCTAGAAACTTAAACGATATATCGTATCGTTGATATCGATACTGGTTTACTTCAATAAGGTTGTCCGATAAGTTGATATCGATATTGAAATGTCCATGCATCGATGCTTTTCGCCATCGAACCTCGATATATCGTATCGTTATCGTACTGATAATACATTTGTATATTGATAAGGAATCGATATCGATATCTAGAAACTTAAATGATATATTTATACCAAAATGTCGATATATCGTTGTCGCTGTCGTATTGATAGTAAATTTGAATATTGATATCTAGAAACGTAATCGATGTATTGTATCGCTAATGTCGATATTGGTTTACTTCAGGCTTGTCCAATATGGTGATATCGATATCGAAATCTCGATATATCGATGCGTTTTAGCCACGATAGATCTTTATCGCAACTGTGAATATCGATAAGGAAATCGATATCGATGTAAAGAAACTTAATGGATATACCGTATCCTTAATATCGGCGTAGGTTTCTGTTGGTATCGTATTGTTATCGTATCAATAATGATTCTGAAAACTGCTAAGGTTGAAACGATGTCAGTATTCGAAATTGTAATCGATATACTATATCGATTAAATGGGTATCGAAAAATTTTGATATCAGTTCACAGAAAACCTTGATGTTCAATAATCGGTCTTAATTGCGTGTTAACAGGACGAGGTATTTTACGGTAACGCGGCTACACCGGTCCCCCGGGCGACGCTGTACGATTCACTGAGGGCCGGACCCAACGCCAGCGTCTTTGAGAGCCTTCAGTCGCAGCTGAAGGTGCGCGAAGGGGAGGTGCAGCAGCTGCAGCAGGAGCTGCTCAACGTGGAGCGCTCCAGGGAGGCCCTCACCCAGGAGTTGACTCGAGTCGTGGCCCTGAATGAAGAAACGCAGCAGCGGCTGGACAGTCTGGAGAAACTCCGGGAGGAATTTGACGACCTCCATAAGAAATACAATGCCCTGTTGCAGGTTAATCTCTTTTTATCATTAATTCTTATTTGTATAATCTATCTTAATTAATTTTTTATTGATAACTGTCTAGTGTAATTAGATTATTTTTAATTACATTTAGCCAACTTAAATACTGAATTATTATGTTTTTCAGTCGCTTTATTAATTTGTGTAAATTTGATTTTTGAACCTTGTCACTTTAGCGACTATTGTGCAACTTGTCTACCAACACATCTTGATTTGAATTGAAATTTTAAATTAGCGAAAAATGTTAATGGTCAGCAAGGCATTTCAAGACGGTGGTTTATTGTAGTATGCAAATTTTTATTTTAATTTTGTGATAGACCGGTTATTCTCGTGTCTGGATTGTAATTTGACCGCCGTCTTGTGTTTCTAGATGTACGGGGAAAAGGTCGAGGAAAACGAGGAGCTGAAATTAGACCTGGTCGACGTCAAGGAGATGTACAAAGCTCAGGTACGGTGACGAGTTTTAACAATAGAAATCCGGACTTTGGCCACACTTTTCACACTCGTATCTGTGATTCACTCAAATATTTTCAATTTTCTGTCCAGTTTCTAAATTTGAAGTTTTAGTTTCCATTTATAAAAAAAATTACCTCGCTATTAGGAATTTTAAGTAAAATTCCATCTGTTGTAAGTGATCTAACAAACCCTCCAGGTTATCTTTATTCTTGTATTTTGATCGTATCGTGTAAATGTCATGTCATTGTCATGGCGTATTAGTGTGCATTATTCGATATATTTTTTTTCTGGGTGAATTTTGCAGATTGACCAGCTTCTACGTTCCTGATCCCGCGAGCAAGGTGGAAGGGGGGTGGGACTTGGACGGCACTGCACGGTTCATTCCCAATTTTTTCGTTTAGTATATAAGGGCAAAGCAGCAAGGCCTGGCCATTTAATTTACATAAAGAGAAGAAAACTGCTATTTGCACACACTGTATAATCTGTGATCCCGTTTTCAGCTGAGTTATTCGGCCACGTGCTATATATTTCCGAGCAGGGTTAGGGAGGAGGGGGTTGTCTGGAACACATGTCAAAAGTTTAGAATAATAACATGAATTATAATATGAATAATATGTTTATAAATTATGATTGAATAATGTGTTTTTCTGGCTTCGTTTGTCGTGTCAACTGCTCTTATTTTTAAAAAATAAATAAATTTACAGATTCTCTGTGTCCCGATGTTGTCGGAGACCCTGGTTTTTTGACGTAGAAGACACTCGTTTTGTGTATCTCTAGCAAATGTGACGAGACATTAGAATAGAAGCAAGTCAGCTCTGTAGATACATTGCCCTGTTGTGTAAACACCAAGGAAAACACCGAGACCGTGTGTGTCCATTGTCTATATTTACTTAGGTCGTCCTATAGCGTTAAGAACAATAAAGGAATCGGTGGGTGTTAGGATAGAAAACTGTCTTTACCTCCCCCTCCCCCCTTGTGTTGGGTGACGCCATATTTGTCACGTCGCACGAGCTTTTTCGATACTCTTGCGAGAAAATTCGAGAAAAACTCGGGATCAAAAGAGCCATGTTGAGAGCTTTGAAAACAGGTTCTCGACGGGCCCCGACTCTTGTTCCATTGACAACGGACACAAAAGGATCACCTGTGTGTCACTTGAAACAATAACGGCGGCGGGCTGGGGCTCGCTACTCGTGCATACTTTCGTCTTATCTCATAGCAATTTAAAAAAAATACGGACAGAGAGTTGAAAAACGACCGTGTCGTACACTTGCTGATGAATCGCTTCAAGGCCGCCATCTTGTTTTTAATTTTTATTAATAATTTCAATATCTCTTTTTTTGGAATCTCTCCTTGAAACGGTCGGATAACAGCATCTCAAGTTCAGTTCCTGTTCCGTCTTATTTTAGTTTACGAAAAGTAAAAAAAGTTTGGACCAAGTGGCAATTCAATTGGTGGGTTTGGTCAATCCAGTTTTCAGTGAAATGGGTAAAAGTTGTACATTTGAAACCACATTGAAGATAGAAAATGGACCCAAGAAGCATAAAAGAGAGAGAGAGAGGAAAGGCAATGTAGAGAGGATTGCTGGCTTGCATGAGCATTCCACGCCGACGATAAAATACTCGCGCACACACAAGGTGAATTACGTATTAGAGTCACGTACCAGTGGACGGCCAACCAAGTATATGGGGAGAACATACGCCAGTTGGCCGAGAAGTGAAACAACGCACCAATATAATCCTTGTGCACGGACGCTTTACGACTTTCACTCCCATTAGGTCTTACTCGAAATTCATTCATCTCAAAGATGATCGTCTTAGTCTACCCTGCCAAATTCAAATCTTTCCCGCCAAATCTAAAATTTTCCCGCCAAATTTAAAGTTTTCCCGCCACGTTCATATCTTTACCGCCAAGTTCAAATCTGTACGGTCAGACGAAACATTTCTCGCCAGATTCTCACGATTCATCCGTCACAAAGATGACCCTATCTGACTACCCGCCAAATTCAAAATCTTTACCGCCAAGTTCAAATTTTCCCGCCAAATTGAAAATTTTCAAAAATTTCCCGCCAGTTTTTTCAAAATCATTCATCTCAAAAGAGATCGTGTATATATGTTACGCGCCAATGTCAAAATCTCCCGCCAATTCTTGAATTTTCCCATCAGATTCATGATTTTCTCGTCAGATTCTCGAAATGCATTCATTACGAAGATGATCGTATTTGTCTACCAGCCAAATTCAAATCTTTGCCGCCAAATTCAAATTCTCCTCTCAATTTCATACTTTCCCGCCAAATCTAAAATTCTCCCGCCAATTTCGCAATCTCCCGCCAGACTCAAACGAATGAGATTTTTTACCTTGAGATTTCAAGAACTCAGAACAATGATACCTGTTTTTGTCTCATGCGGATATGTAGGCGTACAAGTGTCACACCGTTGAAGATTAATCGCCGTCTGCAGATTTTACTTGACGTTTATAGCGTGGGCTTTTATACATAGAGAGATCCAGATGTATACATATACCTCTGGAATGCACCTGAGAGACCTCCAATCAATAGAATGAGTCGAGAGATACACACCAGTGCACTATCGCAAGGTCGACTATTCGACTTTGCGAACCCCTCAGAAACAGAGAGAGATAGAGAGACGGAATGGAAAGAGAAAAGAGAAGGAAAAGAAGAAGAAGAGAAAAAAACTGGTCCCAAAGCAAATCAGACAAGTAGCAAGAGAGGAAACTTGTATGTTATGCGAGTTTGGCATAAGTTTCCCCGGCAAAAGGCAAGTTTAGTAATTCGATTCTCCCTTTCTCACGTCGTGAATTCCAATTGCTCCAAACGCCTGCCTTTGTATGCGACCCCTCCCCCCCACCTACCCCCCCGTACCCCCATAGCAGCCATTGCTTTGACACAGCAGCTCTCTACTTTACATTAGTCGACGTCTCCTTTTCTTTTCACTTTCTATGGTTCTTAATGACGAGGTAATCAGAAACTTTCCAACCAATATGAGATAGATAGGTAAATAGATGGATAGATAGATAGATAGAAGACAGATAGACAGACAGGTAGATAGATAGATAGATAGATAGATAGATACATAGATAGATAGATAGATAGATAGATAGATAGATAGATAGATAGATAGATAGATAGATAGATAGATAGATAGATAGATAGATAGATAGATAGATAGATAGATTTTCTTTTGGTGGGAAAACGTCCTGGAGAATAGGGTTACTAGGTTTGGTTCATGTGTACCACCTGTCTATCTATCTATCTGTCTGTCAATGTATCTTTTTAATACTAACTAACTCTATCTGTATCTCTGTCTATCTGTCTATCTGTCTATCTTTCTGTCCATCTATCCAACTATCTACGTGTCTGTCTCGATCTATCTATCCGGTTATCCATCCATCTAGCTATCTATGCATCTACCTATCTTCCTATCTTTATATCTATCTATCCAGCTATCTGCCTGTCTCTCTGGCTAGCTATCTATCCGTCTATCTATCCGTCTAACTACCTGTCTATCACTCTGTCCATCCATCTATCTCTCTATCCATGTATTCCTTTCTTGGCGGAAAAACGTGCTGGAGAATAGGGTTAGTGGCTTTGGTAAACCTGGCTATGTCTGTATTGCACGGTCGGTTTTGGGGATACCGTAAAGTTTTACGATACAAGATTTTCAACTGTACGCATCGGGGCGTTGGAATTCTTGTGCGCGCGGAAAACAAATGACATAGACAAGTGGGTAGAGTTCAGCGACGCGGCTTTCTTATTTACGGTCACCTTCTGACCTGAGAGTGTAATGGAACTGCTTCAATGATTCATGGCGTCTGAAACAAAAGCCTGGCGAGGACGGGCCACGTCGGATGATGTTACTATCGACGTAACCTACAAACTGTTATTTACAACCGTAGAATAATGTCGACACTGGAAACTGATGTCGTTAGTACACCGGTATCGACATCTCGGAAGCGATTGTAAACGCGCGGATATTTGAGGTAAGTGATATGATCGATTTGTGAATCCGTGCTGGAAAAACGATATCGATATATCAGATTCCATTATGCAGTGTGAGGGGCTTAGTATCGATACTGAGACTATATAGATCGATATTATGCAACCAATATCGATTGGATATTATCGTGGAAACGGCACATTAGTCAATACTGCAATACTGGATAAAAATTTAATATCGATAGCTGGCAAATATCGATATTAAGAATCAATTCTGAAGATAACAGGTACAGATAGGTCCATTCCGGTACTGGAACACTTGAAACAATAGCGGAAACCTTGGTATCAAGGTCTAACCTTTTAATTGAAAAAAAAACAACGAATCATATTATCAATTATAAAGACGATTATCGATACTGATACCTTAATAATCGATATTTAAACAGTTAACTGCAGTACTCATAATCGATACTGGAAAACGATATGAGAAAACGCGAAGATGTGCTACTTCGATATACGTAACAATCGATCATGGCGTATCTCGATATACACTGGGCCGTATCGATATATCGATATCGCGATAACAATAACACAAATGGGTCAATTCCAGTGCTGGTAAAACCCTTGAAACAAGCCAACCGAGCCTATCAGCTTTCAGTCAATTCTTTTACCGAAAACAAACAGAATATCGATACCAATACCTCAATAATCGATACTTAACTTTGATCGAATACTTGAAACCTACGTAAGAAGACTAAACCCGGTACAGACTAGACGAGTATACGTCTGACGTTTTAGCAATGCCGTTACGTTAAAAGTTTAATCGATACTGGCTGATATCGATATATTAGACTTGTATATCGATACAGTAGCGCTGGTTTACTATAAAAAGTGAAAATCACAGCGAGTATGGCGTCTTATAACTATCCAGCAAGAAGCGCAATATAAATATGAAAAGCACAAGAGAGGCCAGTAGTGATGCCAAGTAGTCGCTCATGCAGCGCAGTTGAGTTTCAGTTGCTCCTGTGACGTTGGAGCGTCAACACGTGCGCAGAGGCAGGTGCGCGTCGCGTTTGTTTTCCAATCAGTTTTCCGTTAACAACCGCGTGCAAGTTGATAGAAAAAAACCCTCTTGCTGAAACACAAGGAACCGGATGTAAAATTAACGCAAGGAGACTTTATCGACTTAATTAACTGACTACAGCCAACCAGTAATCAAGACGGCAAAGGTAATTGGATTTCCGTTTTCTAATGAATTCTACAATAAACATTAGAAATTGAATTAACCATGAATGGAGTAAAATTGATTTCTGTTGGTGCGCTCATAATTTCTGAGCGGGGGAGTTGAGAAGTTGCCGAAAAGTCATCACCTATAAGCAGGTCGTTAATTTGTCTCATAAATCAATAGAGGAGAGAAAAAACTTTAATTAACAGGCGGTGATTCAATTCAAGGAGATTTTTTTTTGCCACGGCTGTCTTTTCCGCCTCGTCAAGAGTTTGTGTATGAAGAAAACGTGTGGCCTTCACTAATTGGAAAACCAGTTTGATCTCGTAATTTTTTCATATTTTTTCTATTTCTTTATACCGTATATGCAAATGAGATTCTCCATCGGTTCCGGCTGTCTGATTATTCAGTACCAAATCAAGTTTCTGTGACTCGATACCAGAAATAAGTAGCTTTCAACTGAAGAGGTTCATTAATCAGCAAGCTGAGTTTTACCGTCAAATAATCATTTTAATTCAGTAAATTTCAGCATCGTTGACCCTATTTATCTATAATTGTAATTACAATACAGTTTAACTAACAATATCGACCAACTTATTACATTCATCTATTTATGCAAACCCAAGCGCAGCGATGAGTTTTCTTGCCTCATAACAAACGGCCATTTTGTTTTTAATAATATTCATACATTTTCTTATACGCTATATCTTTCTGTATATTTTAATGTTTACATATTGTGTGGTTTTTATTTCTATATTTACTTATTTTAAAGATTTGATTATCTCTAGATAAGAAACGGACAGAAACCAGGAGAGCCATATAACGGACACATACGTATAGAGATCTAGGTATAAAATAGTCACTAACGCCCAGGGACCGATAGCGGCCCCCATGCGGTGGGTCTGTAATTAAACCTTACCTGGTCTGTACAGCCGATGTATGGGGTGCAAACAATCCAGCGACCCCGGTCCGCCTTGGGCTAGAAAAACGGTCAACATGTATCAAAGATCCCTTGCTTCTCCGTCCCCAACTTAACGAATCATTAGCCCGGGAAACAATGGACTTCTTGTCGTTCTCGAAAGGCGCCTCAAAACAAAACGGAGTAAAAAGGAGAACAAAGAAGAATTACGTAATAAATAAAAAAATAAAAAAATAAATATATATATAAAAAGAAGAAGGGAAAGAGCAAGTAGGTCCCGAGCTTATAAGCAAGCAAGTCTTCGTTAATTACTCGAGGGGAGGGGTGACTTTCCATTTTTTTTAAAACTTATTTATTAAAACTCCTTTTTAGGTTATATAACTTGTGCTTTTGACGGTAACTATTTACAAACTGCTGCCAGGTTTGACAGATTCTTCTTCTCCTCGGGAAAAAAATAAATAAACTCGTGAAAATTCATTATTTCGTTAATGTATATATATAAACAAGGGAAGTTTAGACAGATTCTGTAGAATTTCTCTGCCGTTTTTGCACATGAAATATCGGACTGGTAAACTAACCTCTCCTACTCAAGCAGGTCTTGGATATTAGCCGTTTTTCTCTTAAAATGATGCGGACAAATTTAGTGGTTCACATACCGGCCGCTAGGTGGCGCTGTAACCGTTGTTTAACAAAGTATAGCCACGCCGTGTTAAAGTTTCAAACAAAGTGTCCGTTGATTGGATCCTGACAGTATTCAGCGTTGTGTAAGTTACACTACAAGGTTTTGCTTCAAGACAGCGCCATCTGGCGGTAGCGTCTCGAACTACAATCTTCTCCTCAACATGTTTTGGAGGCTACAGATCCACGTTAGCTCGTTTTTTCCGCGCTCCAAGTTACTAGCTTGTAACGCGGTCAGTTGCTCTTACAAAATAAACGTGTCACGCTGGCCGAGTCTTAAAGCCCAGCAACAATCAGTAAACTGTTTTTTTTTCTCCCAGCCGTCCGCTGAAGCGAGACAAGGAATTGAAGCACATTGTGTAGGGAAATCACCTTTGTTGGGTTTGAAAGTGGTACAATAGCTGTAGCGTATCTCCCCCGAAAAGTGAAAAGATGTGGCCAGGAGAGCGAACCCCGCCAAGTCCAAGGAGGGGGCTGGGAAACCACTGGCCATAGTCCGGGCACCGCCAAGGTCACCCATTTTGCCTCGGTCTGAAAGACGCGCTTACAAGTTTTTCGCACGCGAAACATAACAAAACAGGATTAGTAGCTCCCCTTGCTGCGAGAATTCCTCAACATAAAAGTGGACACAGGCACTCACATCGTACAAGGCCTGACCGTGGGCCAAACACAATTCATGTGCCAGAGTCGTATATGACAAGGGAATTCGGATAATGTAACGGATCATTTCCCGGGCAAAATTATTCCCTTTTTCATTAAAGTTTATGCCTTTTCTGGGTTAGTTTAATGTTATAGCGCTTATTAACTTCAAGTTCATATAATTTTCGAATGGTAACATCAAGACAGTATATGATTTTGTTCCCGTATACTTTCTCTTTTGTAAGAGCTGACTTCTAAATCATCATGTTTGTTTCTAAGATGACTTGTTAGATGACTTATAAGTTGCCTAACAAGTAGACTTTGAAGTGGGCGTCTGATTTGACTTCTTAAATTAACTTTTGGAGTTATTAACTTGTAAGTTAACTTTGAAGATAGACTTGCAAGTTGACTTGTTAAGTTTACTTTCAAGTTAACGTCCAAGTTGATTTTTTTTAGATAGACTTTTAAGTTGAATGAAAGGCGGCTTCTAAGTTGACTTTTGACTTAACTTCAAGTCTAGTCGACTTCTAACTGAACTTTTAACCCGACTTCTTAATCTATCCCCTGAGTTAACTCGTAAGTTTACTTTTAAGTTGACGTCCAAGAGTTGACTCCTAAACAGAATGCTTAAGTTCTTAACTTGGCTTTTAACTTAACTTACTTAACTTCTAAGTCTTGTAACCCGACTTCTTTAAATTAGCCTCTTATGACTCGACTCGTTACCTTCACGTCCAAGTGGTTTGTGGTTTGGCTTGTAAGTTTACTTCCAAAGTTGAATCGTAACTTGTAACAAGCTTTTCGATTCATTGTTAAGTTGGCTTTTAGGTTGGCTTTTAACTTAACTTCTGGTCTTCTTAACTTCCGAGCGGACTGCAAACTGATTTCTTAAAACTGACTTCTGAGGTAACTCGTAAGTTCACTTCCCAGTTAGCTTCAAAGTTTACTTCCAAGTTGACTTCTTCAAGTCTAGTCAACTTCTAAATGAATCTTAACCCGACTTACTTAAACTAGCTCCTGAGTTAACTCGTAAGTTTACTTCCAAGTTGACTTCCAAGTTGGTCCAAACAGACTTTTGTGTTACTTGCAAGTCGATTTCTAAATTTATTGACTTGTAAATTCATTCTGAATGATTGACTGTTGATCTTGAAGCGCTTCTTCGAAGTTGACATACCATTTTGAACCTCATTATAGCCTTTAACTTTGACTTCTACAACTTAACTGGTAAGTCGACTCTTCAGTTGACTTCCAAGTTTACTGTTATGCTGACTTTTAACTTGGCTGCTTAGTCGACTTCCAAGTCGGTTTTCAAGTTGACGACTTTCTAGTCTTCTTTGTAAGTAACAGAAAAGCATACGATTTGTATCTGCCGCTTTATGATACTTTCAACTTAACTTAGCAGAATTAAGTGATACCGGATAACATAGTTGAAATAATTCGACTTTCAATCAACAACTTTTTTTCACCTGTACAGTACCAACCGTTCTGCATACTTTTGGGGAAAACAACCGCTAATACGTAGAACTTGTTAGCGTAGAAAAAAAAAGAAAATACAAACTCCACATTCGTGAATTCCAGTGTCACACACACCCTCTGGGAACAAAAACCCGTGTATTGATTTCAACAAATGGAAATTCACGACATGCATGAAGTTAAATATTTGTCAAAGGAAAAAATTTACGTTTCTCGTGAAGAACAACAACTTGGATTTTTCTTCGTAAAAAAAATTCCAGGTAATATTTACTGACATAATTTGTGTTCTATACGTTTAGACGGCAATGACCGTTTTCTGAAAACTCAACATTCGAATTAGAATTCTCTTAACGTGTAAACAAGCTCACAGGATTGTCATATCGATATTGTTTACTACCGTGTAATAAGTAGGTAATTTGTAAATCGATATAACGACCGCCTAATGCACGATTCACATATGATATTCAATAGTAACAATATTGTGTTTTGCATAAGCCCGATATATCGATATCTTGATATTCAGTATGTTGTTATCGTAGAACCCTATGGTTATCCGGCTGTATTTATACCAGCAATACAGGGACCAAGTAGCGATGTTGTAAGTCAATTAGCCAGGGAGTTGTAGAGCTTTATCAAGTCATCAGCGCCGAGGCTTTTATCTTGACACTTAAACGACGTTTGTTTGACCCCTGGCTGAGAGATTTGCAATCCTTATCGCTGTCACGGGACCCGTTTAGCACTTACCGGACCCTAGAGGTATAACGTCAATTTTCTACCTGAAATTCTATGTCACAATGAATATAGAAATACTGTAATCAAGTTAAATGTTTGATATTATTATTAACTGTACGTATAGAGTTAACATATTTAGGTATAGGTACTATAATATTTGGTTATAGTTCTGTTCTTGTTCGGGTTATATTCTTTGGTATTGTACCTGATATTCTACATCACAACGAATGTTAACGCATCATATTTTAATTTAAAGTTTTCTGAATAATCATTAACATTACTAGCATATCTGTATGTCGTTATGATTATTATAATTACTGTTATCTTGTTATTTTTTTGTTATTTAGTTTGCAGTGTCCACCTTTGCCCATATTCGGTCGACACAGAGCCAAATGCACACGAGAGAGACTTTTAATTGGCTAGCGCTGCGGTTACATTTCTCACACGTCTAAATGGCAATGCTATGCAAATGAGTTGAAAGTCTGTAATTGGTTGCCTTTATCCGCCACTTACGGTAGCTACATTTCAAGTAGCACTCAAACCGTACGCCATACATTGGATCTTCTGCTACTATATACAACTGCTATACAAACCCGATCGTCTGTATCGATCAATCTTGATATCAAACGTTCACTATTCAATCAGATACAAATTTGAATTCCACTCTCTGGTTTTCCTGTTATTCCAGGCACGTGTCAAATCGGTAGACCAAACCCTATTTCTTTGAAACAGGAAGTATTAACGGAATAGTTTATAATGATTATAATTATCTCGTTGATGCGGTCGACTCGACGCTTTTCAGTCGAGGTGAAAAAATAAGTAAAGGATTGGGAAAGGCGCGCATATAGGGTTTGAATGAGATCTCCTTTTCTAGGCGTACGGTTATGCACTTCATTTGCATTCTATTCAAAGTGGTTATTTTCTGCTAGGGGTTGAATTTATGGACGCATAGTTTCAAGGCGGACCGGAGTTTTCAAGAGTGGGGAGAGAGAGAGAGAGAGAGAGAGAGATGAGTTTTATAATAATGGACCGTTGGCTTTTGATTTCTGCCCTTTGGCTATACGCAAAAGATGAAAGCAAAACAAGAGTTTAATCTCTTTTCCCATCAACCTTCATTTTAAATAAAATAGGTTTAGTTCACTATGAAGTCAGAATCCTGTTATTCGTTACAACTTCTAATGTTTTTGTTCGATATTATTTTAAACAAGAATGATTTGGTTTTGCAGTTCTGAAGCATGCCGTCGAGGTTCCTCTCCCTGTGGTCGCTGCTGAGTAAACCGTCGACATCTTCGTCGACGTCGTCCAAGAGTAAGAAGGGCAAGGAAGCGTCTTCGACATCGCAGGTCTGTTAACCATCATTCGTTTTTTTTCGTCGTTTTTTTTACAACTTTCATGACTTGCATAACCAACTGATCATAATAGTATTGCACTAGTATAAAGCGAGGAAAAAGGGTTCCCAGTCGGTAACAGTTGTTTGCTTATAACTCTCATAGGGTTTAAGGTATAGTAACCCAAAAAATATCCGATGTAGAACGATGAATTCTCAATGTACTTGACAAGTTTCGTTGAAATCGGTTGATTAGTTTCGCCAAAATAAAATCCTAAAGTACTCGACATTCAGACCCTTGCGTCAGATGAACTCTACTCATGATAATAACATGATATCAGATGGTACAGAGAAGGGTTAGAAAGCACAGGCTGTTGAGAGATACTTGTCAAACATCACGCAAGTTGTTTTGTCATGCAGATTGGAAAACTCATGGCATTATTAAAGATTCACCGACAGAGGACACTGTCGGTTAAAGATAGCATCTCTCTAAGGTATTCACCGCGGCCCGAGAGATATATCTACGTGACTTCTAATGTTAATCACGGCAAATAGATGAAATTCTGGTGCACGTGCGTTGGTCTGTGCTCCTGTAGCCTACATTTTTTTTCATTTGAATATAAACGAGCAGGATAAGATTCTCCTCCACGACCACGGAGCTTCAAAAACAGCAGGTCTCTTGAATACTTAATTGTTTAGTTCAATTCTCAGATGTTTTACCTTCCAGCCCACAAAAAGGTTCTTGTTGGTGTTGGTGGTCAACTTTAATCGCTGATTAGTTCCATGTTTTCAAAGATATAGCAGCCCCAAAATTATCAAGTGTGGAACTAATAATAGACAACATATTGGGAAAGTTTCATTGAAATCGGGTTGTAAGTTTCGCCGAAAGAAAATCCTAAAGATCAGAAGTTATTTCATTCCCACCATTTTCCGAACCCTCTCTTTTCTGCTGTAGACTGTACCAGCAGATCACCATACAGTTAAACATCGGCACTGACTTGAGAATCATTCAACTTGAGATGGTACAGATGACAATAACCGTTAACTGATGACATAAATTTACAGTGGCAGTAATCACGTGAGGTAAACCGTTCTGAACAATTGCCCGCCGAAGGTTATTTTTTCTGGAACAGTTGCGCAGACTCCTCACTCGGGCTGTATAGGTAAACATTAGTAGGTGTCGGCTGCTGCACGTACATGTAATTTGCAACCATTAAAATCAGCGCAGCCGCCCTACAGCCATGGCCCCGTAGCACGGCTTTGTATAATTGCAACTCGATTAGCGCATACACAGTTCACCAGGATAAAAAGAGACACACGTATCAACAAGATGACTTAATAACATCGTACTCAGGTGTACGTTTAGCCAAAGTCCAACTGAAATGGGAGAGTCATATCCCCCCAAGTCCCGGGACGTTTGGTGAATATATACAAGATGCTCGGTGACCTTATGTGTTTCACGATGCATTGTTCAATCTATAGCCTTTGGGTTCTAACAATGACAGCTATGTATGCACTCTATCCCGGATGCAAAAATCAGGAGGTCGGCGATGTGCTGAACTGAGCACTTGTCACCTCTGCCACTGCTGGTTAATACGCTGACGGTTTTTCGATCACCAGCATGCTGAACCACCTCCTGAATCTTTGAGAAATCAGCGATGATTCAGCATGCTGAATACCTCCTGGTTTTTACATCGGGTTACATATCATTAGCATTTTCCTCTAAAGAGCAGGTGCTGCTTCAACCTGGGTCGTATAATTTCTCGTAAAAGGACGGAACCATTTGTTTTTTCTGCGTCTCCCCGCCCGCCTATATAGATATTATCATCAAGGTTCTAACAGTCGTTTAACAGCGAATGCGATGAAATGAATGTATAACGAGCTATTTAACTTGTATGATGAAAGTTAACATCATCATGTGGATATGTTTAGCCTAGTTTTCTGACTTGCATGTGTCTCTGTTATCCGGCGCAGTATATGGCAGGTATTAGTGTTTATCACTTGATATGATTTAGTTTCACGATACCGTTACTGACTTGTTTGTTGTGAAGCTGCGTATTGTGTGCGTGCACACAGTTTGTTTACTTCAAGATAAGTATCCCTGCCCTCTAGCGGACGAGTAGTTAACTATTTGCTTCTTTAATTATTTTGTAAATATTAAACCATATACCGATCGCTTTATCAAACAATGTGTAAGAATATAACGGTTGATTATCAGGCTAATTAAGTATCTTATCTAGACTTTATGGAATTGTAACCTGTCAAGTTTTTGGATTATAACGTATTCCGTCAACTGTTATATGGACTGTACATTCTAAATAAGTAGATATTGATTGCCCTAGCGGTTATGCTATATACTTTATTGTACCGGCATAACTATAGTTTTAACTAGACTTTAATCTATGCTATATCTTTGTAGGTTGCAAACGACAACACGCACCCATGGCCGCTTCAGCTGTACGGGGACGGGGACGACCTGGAAGTTCATCAATCACCAAAAGGTATATTTTACTACGAACTTGTACATTTGTTGTTAAGTTTGTGTTGAATTCAGATGTTGAGAGTCGATAATCCCTCAGGTAACGCCAGCTGCCAGTGTACAAATTGAAGAAGACGATTATCAGAATACTCATACATGTATCCTGTGATCTTGAAATGTGGAGAATTCTTGCGCGAGAGTAATTTACCTTTTCAGACTTTGCCTTGCACCTCGGAAGCGAATTCAGTAGTGTAATCAGTTTTGAATCTTAACTCAATGACATAGATCTTTTTTAAGAAAAATTGCCTACAACATGGCTGATGTAGAATGTAAACAACACCACTAACGCCATCTAGTGGGCAATAGTGCAACTAAAATCCCCGACTTTCTGCAATCATATGACATCCTCTGAGCATTAAAATTGGATCTTGATTGTTATCATGATTCAAGCGGCAATTCCTACCACAAGCAAATGGCCTGGTTCTCACTGTAATGCAACCAGAGAGAACGAGCAGTCAAGTACGACGCAGGGGTATAGTAGGTATAGTAAATTGAATCTGTCATCAGCTGTACTTTGGTCGATTGTGCAAGCGACCATTTTCGCAGCAACACAGGGAGTAGGTTGAGCATTTTTTGTTCTATCGTCGTCTGCTTTTCTATTTGTTCTGACCGGTTGGTGTGTTTAGGGCTGCAATCCCTCCCCTGGGCTCTTTTTCACTTCGACTGGCGATCAATAAATTCTGCCTGCGTTTTATTAAACATTTCTGCACGCCGCTTTTCTCTCTTTCTCCCCGTCTCTCTCTCTCTGTCTCTGCTGCACTACTAGTCAGACTCTTCTCTACTTTGCTCTCTCTGTCTCTTCTACTTTGCAAATTCATCTCTTCTCGTAGTGAGCGATATATGCAATGCAGCTCGACTGTTTTGACTTCGGCTGTTTTCTTATTTAGCAGTGCACCATACGGAAGCACACGCTGCTGTTGCTGTACAGTCTAGAGCAGAAAAATAGGAGAAGTTTTAAATGGCGCGGGGCTATAGTAATATCTTAATATTCAGGATTTTATTTTGGCAAAACTAACAAACTAAATTCAACGAAACTCTACGACTGTGTTAAGTACAACCGAGTCTACAAGAGGTATTTTTTGGGCTGCCATAACTTCATAACTGTGGGAGTTATAGGCAATTAACGTTTCCCCAGCTAGGACCCTTTTTTCTGCTCTAGAGTGTATACACATGCTAACTATCAAGTAACCTATGTTTAGGGAATCCTTAAAAAAGGGCATGGCTAATAGTATTAAGTCCCCCTTGTTAGGTTCACAGTGAATGCAAACAAGGGGATTATGACTCGTTATATTTTTCCAAGAGGGGAAGACTGGCATTGACACTGCTGAGTCGGAAACCCCTCCTCGCAGAGGATGAGACGAGTATACGAGGGCGGGTGTAGGGCGAAAACGGAGCAAGTCTCTCTGCGTCGACGTCATCGACGCCATGGACGCTGCCTGCCAGGCCAGCTGCTTCTCAGTTGTGCATGTAGTCCAAGTTCAGTGTGCACAGCTGACTTTTCATTTCCAGTGCTAAGTGGTTCAAATCCTATCAAAGTACTTTATGTGACATTTAGTAAACGTGCTCGTGATAATCACGATTTGAATCCTGCGACGGATTTGCGTGAGACACCTTTAAGTGCTTGTTCACATTACAGTTAAGTTAGATACGAACTTAGTTTCAATCCTTCATTCAGTCGTATCACCGAAAAGAGGCAGTTTGAACTATTGGTATAGCCTATCTGGATGTTTCACCTGGTTTGCAGTTGACGCCGTTTTCGCTGTTACGAAAGTCGGTTGAAATCAATCAATGAGACCAATAGCCAGGGATCAAAAGGGCCAAGGGTACAAGAGGCTTGTGTGTTTATGAGTCGTAGGCTTCCCACGTGGTGTCCCGAGAGTGGGGTGTTAAATTACCCCCCGAGTCCCTGGTTCTCATTAGACTAGTCCTCGTAATATCCCGTACGGCAAAAGAGTTGGCAGCCTCAGCAATCTGGCTTGTAATTGAAGACCTCGCTGACAGCATTTTCCTGGTTAACCCCACAACTTGGTGCAGTCTAGAGCCAAAGAAAAGGGTGGGGGGGTCTGAATGGTAGGAAATTAGGGATCTTTCTGACTTCAGAATTTTACTTTGGCAAAACTAACATCCCGATTCAAATGAAACTTCACTGCTGCATAAAGTACTACTAGCTGTAGATTTAGTATTTTTTTGGCTTTTCTATCTTTGGAAACCTGGGCGCCCTAAGCGATCAACTTGTTCCCAAGCAAGAACCCTTTTTCATTGCTCTAGACTGTACTCATCGCCAGTGTAAAATGGCTTCCAAGGGTTTTGCAAACTTCCACTACCAGTTCTATCGTCACAGTTATTGCAAATATATACGTGCGCATGGTTTACCCATCACAATATTCTATTAAGAAAAGTCAATCACTCGAGACACTATCCTTAATGAGTTTCCCTATCATGAATTTGGTGCTTGGAATCGTTAAAGCAGGTACTACCAGTTTTAAGAGTCCACTAAAAAGAGTTTTGCGGTGCTTGGAAGCAGAGTTTAAAACACGCTTGAAATCCTATTTCACGCCTCCAGAGAAGCACTATCGAGTGAGCTGTATAGTACTCGGCTATTGTTGAAGATTCGCATAAAACTCGCATCTATACACTAATGTGCTATTGGAGGGAAACTTTTAGAGACATTTCCGGACGGTGAAACCCTCTTCCGAAATGAGGCGCAAGGCTGGGGATAAGATAATATTTAGCCTTGTGTGTCAGGCTGGAATAAATCTTGGACCTCAATCTCGTGTGGCATTGGCCCCCTCCTTTTGTTGGCTAGAATTGCGGTCATTTCTCACATGGAACTGCTTAACATAAAGAACTTTTTCCCTCTCCCCATCTCTCTGCATCAGGGAAATTGCGTTCTTATTAAAAGGAACCCAGCTGAAGAAGAGGAAAGAGCGTTTTTTGACAGCAAGGAAAACTTTATACGATTCTCGTGGTCTCCTGGCTTCCCTGGCGATACGTTAGAGGACCGAATCCTTGGTCGATACTTTCTTGGAAGGCTTCCTATTTCTTCTTACATGGCTGTCTACCTAACCTGATTAAACACAAAAGAATTCCGGTGTAATTCTGAATCAAACGACTTAGTAGCAGGGTACAGTCTGTGTAGTAATAAAAAAGGGTTCTTGCTGGGGAAAAGTTGATCGCTTATGGCACCCAAGTTTTCAAAGATATGACAGCCAAAAAATTACTGAATGTAGAACTGATAGTACTTTATGTACTAGTAAAGTTTTATTTAAATCGGTTTGCTAGGTTTGCCACAACAAAATTCTAAAGTTACAAAGATCTATCATTTCCTATGCCATTCAGAACCTTCTTTCTTTGGGTCTAGACTATGCGCAACCAGTCCAACCGTAACGCAGTTGACAATAGAAATACAAAGTTCCAAACTTAGATGAATTTCGAGTGCAATCATTAAGGGTATTTTCAATTAACCGTGTTTGTCTTGTGCGCAGACGAATCGAGTTACAACGGACTTTTCCTCCGAAGATCGAACCTCTCCAGGAGGACCGTTACTTCGTTCGCCGACAGCCAGATCGATATCAAAGTAAACCAACTCAATTATCTGACTTTTTCAACAACGGCCGGGACAAATGCACTTGAGCAAATACAATTTACTTCCTAGGGTTCCGGCACTTGGAGAAACCGGAACAGCGTCCCCGTTGAAGTGCTCCTCGTCGACCGGCAAAACCAATGTGAGTTTCATTTTTCTACCGCTAGATGGCGTTAAGATATTTCCGCTTAGAAACAAACCACGTGCGGCAGCAGACAACATTCATAAAAACAACAGGTCTTGTTGCAACCTAAAAGTGGGGGCCCATACGCCCGGATCCGTTCAATTTCGTGAAATTAATGGGTTTTCATGTCTGAGATTTTCGAAGGACTGTTAAGTGAATTAAAGTGTGGAGAATGTCGCACGGCGGCAGACTGATTTATTCAGGCCCACTGCAGTGAAACGTGCGCCTGTATACTCTCATCGATGCTAAATAGACTTTTTATCGATTCCCCGGCACACAGCCCTTTTCAACGCACGGCTGGCTGTCTTCTCTCCAATTCTTACAAGCCAAAACAGAATCGAACAAAAATCAAACTCATAAACGTGACTCTGAATAATAAACACTTCGTGTGGGCTTTGGAGCGTCAAAAAGATTTGTACGAAAAAAAATCCAGAGTTAATCAATTATTCCTCCCTTTTTTGTGGACTCTTTTGAAACCCTGTTTTAAGGCCCCTTCATTGGGATAACCTTGATTTTTTTGGAAAGTAATCTATTCTGCATGTTACGTCATCGCTCAAGTTACTGAAGGTGCTATAAATTGGGATTATGATGATTTGCTAAAATTTTGACCTCGATGGAACAGGGACCATAAAAAGCAAGGTACGTTCCCACGATAACCGCAATTCACTGGACAAGAGAACACTGCTGGTCTAATGGACAAACAGTGTAGAAGGAAACTTTGGTTTTGATTTACACAGAAGGTTTGCACTTGCAACGTTAGACCGCGAAGTTCTGCACAGTGTGAAAATAATCTGGTTATCCCGCGGCTAAACTTCCATGTATGACATGTACACACAACCCGCGCTGGAAAGGGTTTCAGTTGCATGCTCGAGTCCGCAACAAAAAACACGAAAAGTAAAGTAGCTGAAATTTACACATTAACCTTTGTCCGTTTTGTTATTTTCCCGATGGCTTGGTTTGACTGATCTCCTGACGTTAAAGCTCTTGCGAGCGTGAATAAAGGGGTTGTTTGGCACTGTTCTATCGTCAAGTGTCACTTCCAACTTGTGACCCAATCAATTAGTTGTCTGCTTCTCTCTGATCACTGAACGAGTCGGGCCACTGTTTCTTCCGGTCATTTTCCCCCCAGACACGGCCACACTCGAAAGGGCTCTGGGCCAAGAAAAGTTGCTTATAAGCACTGCAGAGCTGTATAGCGACTCGACCGGTCAACCCGGACTTTTCTTGCAGTTGCCATTAGTCTTGCAAGGGCAGCCCAAAAAAACAATGTCCTTGTAGACTGACAAATGCTTTTCAGATAGTAGAAAGTTGTCAGTAACAATGGTTTACCTACTTCGATGGCAATTGAACAGTTTTAACAAACAGCATTTATATATTAGATGAATAGTTAATTGAACGTAAATATAAGTTATCATCAATAGTTTACCTATAAAGATTATGGATATAAACCTACCTTAAGGGTATTAGATGTTATTGTAGAAATGAAATCCATAATAGCAATAACTTGTTTAACACAGGATTCATCAAAGTGATATACTTATGTTAAGGTCATTTAAAGATTAGCATCTTCATGCATGATGATATAACTAACTTAAATACCCTCAACCACACGCCATCTATAGACGGCGTCGGAAAACTAATTAAAACGCATAGCTGTCTAGTCCCATATAGTATCCCAGTGCCAAAACCAGCAGTTCAGCCAGCTCTGGTTTCAGTCTGGTTGCTTACGGAGGTATTAGGGATTGCTGAACTGCTGATATTCGCGCAAATCCAGCAGGCAGACGGTTGGCAGTAGGTCATTCAGCAGGTCCTCGACCTGCTTGGTGTTTGCACTGGGATTAACCTTTGTATATAACCGGTAAAACTACATGAATTCAACACAGGAGGAAAGTTTGTGTCAGCAGGATTTGACTGAAACTTAAGACGGCTGCCAAATACTTGTTAGCAAGATAGCCGGGGGAATGTTATATTGCTCAATAAGCGTTACTTTATCATGTGTCTTCCGGTCTCGTGTCGAGTAATCATCACTTGAGCAGATGAGACGCTCGTAAGGGACCTTCTCACATTTCAACGAGTCCTACTGCCAGCTCAATCCCCACACCCGCCTGCTGGAAAGTTGAAAGAAAACGGAGAACTTTGTTGTTTGTATACACAGCAAGCAGGGAAAGGGAATGAGAAAAATAACGCAGTAATTTCAAGGTCCTCTGACAATCTGTCGTTGAAAAACAGTGGACCAACAGCACGGAAAGCGAAAATAAAACCGTCACTTTTCAGCCATGTACAGTCCTAGAGCAACAAAAAATGCTTCATGCCGGGTAAAAGTTGATTACTTATTTACTCCTAGATTTACAAAGGTATAGCCATCTAAAAAATACCGGACGTAGACTCAGTAGTACTTAGTGCACTCTCAAAGTTTCGTTAACATCGGTTTGTTAGTTTAGCCAAAATAAACTTCTAAACGTTTAGAAATTACACTAGTTTCCCACCGCCATTCAGGACCCGCTTTTTTGTGGGGCTCTGGACTGTACGTATAACGAAGAGACGAAAGCGTCATTTCGTATATGACGTTGGTGATATCACGGACGAATGCTTTTCACGCCACACGTCCGGGAAAATGAGAATTGTCATTTTCACCTGGCGTTTTTACGCTTTTCTCAACAATTTTTTGTTTGCTGTTCGAAGCTATGTAGCTTTCACGCACCTTATTAACAACTCAACGGCGAGGGAGAAAAATATTATCAGACGGACAGTGATGACGAAAAAGGGAACAGGCGTGTGACAAAACGAATGATACTTTTATATCCTTTGAAACAATCAAAAATGAAACGAATTTGCCAAAACCGTACGTGCGTTTCTTTTGAATCTTTTCACCAGCAGAATCGGCTTGTATATAGTTTGACGTCATCGAGGGGTTCGCAAGTCTGAACATCCTCAAACACGTGATCCCAAAAACCTTGAGAAAAACTTGAAGAAATTTGACAACTGGAACACATTTTCAGCGGACTTGCGAACCCCCTTCGGACGTCATTCAAGAAACGAAAAATGACCTTGTGACACTCTGTGCTGATTTGGAAGGTACACAATGAACCATTGTGTATCCAACGGGGTTTTCGGCTGCCTTATTTCTATATAAATACAAAACACAATGCATGTGTTACGCGTCAACTTTCACTCTCTCGGTTCAATCCGAAAGCCCGTTTTCGTGCCGAAGCATACAACTATAGAACGGTCAGCAGCAGCAGAAAAGGGGGCCTCCTCATTATGTTATCCCGCCAAGCACAAGTTATTATCGAGTTACTTCGCGCCCAATGTCTTGTATACTTTTCACTCCTTTCTATTGCGCGCTGTATGTACCACGGGGCGTAGTCATTAGTTTGATCGCTTGTTGCAACGAATCTTCAAAAGTGTACAGTCTGTTCCCCCCAAAAAGGCAAGGCGGGACTGCGCAGCGCGTTGATATACACTTCAACATTTAATTTTGGCTAAACTTACGGTACAAAATCGCCGAGAATTTGAGGTTAGATGACTAGTTAATAGGGCAATCGTCGTGTAAATTTGTATTGTTATCCGGCAAAGCCTGTTAAAGATAAAGGCAAAAAACTTGGATGGATTTGTCTCTTACTGTATTTGGGAACACACTGTACCTGCAGAATTACAGGTTAAAGGGAAAGGTTCTGCTTCTTGCTTCTCATACAGGGCGTTTAAACAACTAAACTCAGCTTGTAATTGACTTGGCTGCGGTTTGGTCGGTTGTTGCAAAGAACCCACAAAAGTATGCCTGCTGCTTCTAACAAGGCTTTAAACAACTCAATTCTACTTGACTTGGCTAAGATGCGACTAAACTGAAACAGGCATGCGAATAGGAAATTGATGGAATTACTGAATTAGATTAGATGGATACATTTGAGTCCTGAAATCCAAGATTCCCAAGGTCGACGGTAACCGGCAGGTACTGAAACTACTGGATGTGCAAACTCGTTCAGTAGCTTAAAGATGAGCACATCGACATTGTGCGATCCAAACTAAGTCGAACACTAGTTTGTAAACGTCTATAATAAATAAGCCAATATGTTCAAGAATCAATTCTAAAACCAATTCAAAGGCGGGTGTGACTAGCGGGGAATGGTTGGGAATTATGGTCAGCTGCAACTTTTAGGATTGTATTTTGACAAAACCAACAAAACGATTTCGACAAAACTTTAACGCTGTTTAAGTACTACTAAGTTTACATTCAATAATTTTTGGGTTGCTATGTCTTTCAAAGCTTAGGAGCAATAAGCAATCAAAGTTTACCCAGTAAGAACCCATTTTTATTGCTCTAAACAGTACTCTGGTTTCATATCGATATAAAACCAACCTTTGTTCAGTCCAGTCGTTTTTCATTCGTCATGTATCAAGGAAAAGGTGCAAGCTGGACTATATAAGCGATGGTTGTTTTTTTCAACAAGTCGACTGCTTGTTGTGTTGCATTCCTTCGTGATAGGCGCAGTCAACAATGACTTTGCGATTTGGTCAATAAACTGATACCGTTGTGCAAAGGGATAATGTAATTCGGCACGGCCAATTTATTATGCCAGGGTGTTTATAACCGACATTTTGCATCGATTAACCCGTAGAGACAACCGGTACTTATTACTGCTGCAACATGCACAATTCCTTTACGTGTCGAAATCAAGTGTTGGAGGGGAATTACATTGTTGTTAACCTGGCGAAGGCGTGTGTGTGTGCGTTTAATTGAACTGCAACCACTGGTTCACGTTTAAAGCAAATCAGGAGATCGTGATTTCCGCTTCTCTCGTGCAGCCCACAGGTCGATGTCGATCTTGATAATATTGTCAATTGATGTCAATCGACGAGAGCTCCTTTTGTGGGAGAAAAGAGTGCCTTTTCGCAATAATCGTACGACCATCTGGGTTCCGGTTACTCTTTTGTTGTTCTAACGGTTCGCCGATCGAACCATTTTACGAGTCACGGAAGTCGATTGACGCCCGTTTCAGTTTCTAATGGTTTCATTCAGGTTAACTCTAATTACGTTAATAGCTAAAATTCTTGAGTTAACCGACCTTCTTCCCACATGTATTATCCGAACCACTGATCGGTAGTCCATATCATTCAATTTGGAAGTGGATTTTTGACATGAGATTCTTGAGCTGATTCCCTGCGAAGAACATTCCTAAATGACGCAGTAGTTTTCTCTTCAACGAATCCATACGGTGAGAAAGATCTCCCCCCTTTAAAGCTGTGCGATAGAAACTGCCCGGCGGCCATTATCGATGGGTTACTTTCTTGACTGACCACCATCTTGAAAAGAAGAGGATCCAATGCGAAGTGACCAGCCGTAAAAAGCCAGGCGCTTCAGCTAGCTGGAAAGCAGAAATTCTACCTGCTGTGTGGATTCACCCACCTAAAAACCCACTATGGTCGATAATCATCTTTAGCAGAAAAAGGAGGAACAAATATAACGATAATCATCAATGCACAGCGTGGAAATAATCATGTTTCCCATAAAAATGGCTGAAAAGGCGAACACCCAGTCACTGTGTTTACCTTGACGGGCAGTGTAGCTGTAGTCTCAGCCGTTATTCAAAATTACGCAAAGCGCAAAAAAATTAACGTTAACTTATCAGTACGTCTATTTATATTACAAGAATTTAAGAAACCGATTAAACATCATTTTAAAATGCAGTTTAGGTTAGGAAAAAAAATGAGATTAACAGACAAGCCGCTTTTCTTTTGTATTGGTTCGTAGTATAGAATAAAACACCGCTGGATACTCCCCTCACTCAAGCGGGTTTCACTGTTTGTCAAGCAGAGTAACTGTAGTGGTGCTGCCATGAGTTTGTGACTTGAAACGCAAGTTTGAGTTTCCTCTCTGCCCGGAGATCCAGTGATTTTAAACACGTGTTGGTTTATATCGCCGCTGGATTTGCACCTTTCGAATGCCTCAGTTACCGTGTTGTGTCTTCCCGTTCAATTGTCCGAACAGCGCCATGCGTAAATTATCCAGTAAGTTCGCCCTTGTTTTTTTTTCAATACTTGATTAGATCTGATTGGCCGGCTGGCTGTCTTGTCTGTCTGTGTGTCTATTTATTTATCTATCTATTTGTTTATCTGTCTATCTATGTATATATCCGTCAATCTTTCTTTCTAATTATCTATCTCTAACTATCTCTGTCTATCCAACCATCTATCTATCTATCTATCTGTGTATCTGTCTATCAGTCTAGCTACCTATCTGTCTTTCTATCTATCTGTCTTTCTATCTATCTTTCTATCAGTACATCAGTATATCAGCCTATCTACCTATCTATCTATCTATCTATCTTTCTATCAGTCTATCTATCCATCTATCTATCTATCTATCTATCTATCTATCTATCTTTAACTACTTATCCCTATCTCTGGTATATCCCCCTATCTATCTCTATCTATCCCTATCTATCTCCATCTATCTCTATCTTTATCTATATTTATCTACCTTTATCTATCTCTATCTATCTGTCTATTCATCTATCTATCTAACTATCTATCTATTTGTCCATACATCTATCCATCACACTATCTTTCTGTCCATCTACCTAATCTATCTCATTTTAAATAACACGGGCGTTAATATTATTAAGAACTTGTCAGAATTTTCAGTTCATTTCTTCGTTTCCCACCAAAACCGAAGTCCTATAGCTCCGCATGGCTGCAGTATTCAACGCAAAGTACTTGTATTCCAACTTGTCAGCTATGGCCGCTGTAAAGAGGAATATCTTTTTGCTTGATGGAATTTCCCTCTTAATATATGAAAAGAAAGATTTTATTAGAGAAAAGGACACATGGCTGCCATATTCTGAAGTGTTTTATTACAACAGGCTCCCCTCCCCCCCCTTCCTCCGCGTTCTTTTTCACTTTTATTACATTCACCGTCCGGTTTTTGGGCGTCTTTTTCATTCTTCAAGACAAGAAAAACACGTGTTCTTTTTGTACCCTAAAAGGGGGGGATTAACCCTCACAAGAACTTAAAAGGGAAATATAACTCTGGGGTGAGAAGAAATTTTACCCTTCCCAAAAAGTTAAATGATTTATGTTTTTACGGTTACCCCAAACCAGCGGAAGAGGGATTAAGTTGTAGATAATATACGCCGAGGTTTACGAGGTTGCGAACCCCCTTCGAATGGCGAATGTCGCCTCTGTTGACGCAAGTGATGGATGGACGAGGGCGCCAATATCCAATGGAGACATCCATCATTGCAGAAACAGTGGACACATCTCTAATCGTTAGGTCCATTTTACCTTGAAGCGGTTAAACGGCGATTTGTACTTTCTATCGAATGTGGTTTATATACAGTCTAGGGCGCTTTTATGTTTTGCTGGGGATAATTTGATTGCTGATTGCTCCCAAACTTACAAAGATATATCAGCGAAAAAATTACCGTGTGTACACCTAGAAGTAGTCAATGTATTCGCAAAGTTTGACTCTAATCGCCTCGTTAGTTTTGTCGGAATAAAATCCCAAAAGTCCAACTCCAACTCTAGATTTGTACGGATGAAAAAGAGTAATCCTTTAAACGGCGTCAAGACGTAAAAAAAGACGGCTTGGTTTTTGGAGATTCGGGCTCTTGTTGATTAGACACATTAGAACTATAGCCCCCCCCCCCAAAAAAAAAGAACAAGGTCCTGAATGGGCGGAAAATTTCTTATAATTTGTAACCTTTATCATTTTATTTTGGCCAAACTAACCAGCCGATTCCAGCGAAACTTTCCACTTGTACTGAGTACTACGAGGTCTACACTAGGTATTTTTTCGGCTGCGATATCTGTGATAACTTGGGAGAAATAAGCGATCAACTTTTGCCAAGCAAGAACCTTTTTTTTAAAAAAAAATAGCCCTAGACTGTACACTTAATATATTTCTGTTGAAGAAAAAACTAGAGAGAACGAAAAGGTGAAAAGAGAGTGAGATAAAAAGAGTAGGAATTGATCAAAGGAAAAGTGAAAAGTGGGTCTGCGAAGTGCTGAGAACGTTTCTGCTGCATCTGCTTTGAAAAGAGGCGCGCTTTTCAAACCGTTTCAAAATTTGGCGCTGAAAAAAAAACGACGATTGACTTGTTTGCTTCGCCACCCAACTTGTCAACATATCCTGCGCTTTTGGACGGGCCAAACGCTTGACCTTTTTCCCCAAGTTTCTCGGGCAAACAGTTTCGATAGTTCTCGTGGTGTGTTTATACACTGGAAGGAGGTTTTCCCCTTGCACCTTTTATCTCCAAGAGACTTCAAGGACGTGCAGCCAATTGGGTTTTTATGACGTACGTTTACGTGCTGTTAAATTAGAATAAAATGCCAATGAATGATTTGCGAGGGAAATCTATAACGAGCCAGTTGAAAAAACAGGTTCTGTGTCAGTGAAATGAGCCGTTTGAAATAATGAAGTCGAGATGAAGAAAGAGGTTAGACATATCTGTTGGCAAAACAGGAATCTTTTGGTGAATCTGAAGTATAATTCTGCACTTCAGTTGTCTGCAAACCCCTTTTTATGATTGAAATGTGATGAATGAAAGTTGAGATACAAATTGCTGGTCTGACAATTAGAGTATCACTAATTGGGATTATTTGGACAATTTCGATCGGTCGTGTTGTATTTTATCTTAAATTTTTTGTCCGGGTAATATCTTGGGCTATTCTATTGATTTCAGTTTAATGTTGAAGTTATTAGACTGAAATATATAGATATAAATAAGTATATTTAATTTTAATGGTAATTATAAACGTGTACTTGTATAACTGTCCTATTCAACTACCAACCCAGCTATCTTATCGTTCGAAAATTAACGTTTAAAATGTCTGTAACTTGGAATTTTAAGTTTTAAATATTGTCATGTCGTCAGGTTGTATGTGGGAGGTACGTTCGAGAGAAAAAAATAATTTGAAATTTCGCGGACTCGTTTAGTTGAACCGTATATGTACGGTTGGGGAGAGGGTCACTTGATAGGGGTTCTCTTAAAACTGATTGTACTTTCTAAAGTTGTTGATGAGAGCAACTCCACCCTGCGATAATGATGACCACGCAATGGTTGGGTCATCTAAGAAAAAAAAAACGCCCATCCCGCGCCGTGTTTTCAACACGGTTCCCATCTCTCAATGCCATCTGGCGCAAAAAAGT
>JAIQCU010000100.1:0-98210 GCA_022114935.1 Leptestheria dahalacensis
ATGTCTCCATGCTGTTAAGCAATGGAGACAATAATAATAATAAGTACTAATTAAATTAAATCACACTTTGACAATCTGGACAAAATAATGAAGATGATAAATTGTATTTGGATGTGCAGGTCGTGGAACTGCTCAACGAACTGTACACTCGTTTCGATTCCATCCTGGAGAACTACGACGTCTACAAAGTGGAAACCATCGGTGACGCCTACATGGTGGCCAGCGGTTTGCCCATCCGCAATGGAGACATGCACGCGGCGGAGGTGGCTTCCATGGCCCTTCATTTGCTCTCGGAGATCCGCAACTTCCACATACGCCACCGGCCTGGAGAAACTCTCAAACTTCGAATTGGCATTCATTCCGGTATAAGAATCTCATAGTAAATAAAGCCATGAAACAATGAATTTGTTTAATATGTGATTTAAGTCTATTAAAGGAAAATTACATCTTACACCTGTGTACGTCTCTAGTACATTCAAGTTAATACTGTAAGCAGTGAGTGGTTAATTTAAACAATCAAGATTCTGAAGTCTATCTATCTATCTATCTATCCATCTATCTATCTGTCTATGTATCTATCTGTTTACCTATCTACCTATATATTTGTCTATCTGTCTATTCATCTTTCTGTCTATGTGTCTGTCTATGTGTCTATCTATCTTTCTATCTATCTACCTACCTATCTATCTAATTGTCTATCTATCTACCTATACTCCCTAACTAACTATCTATATACCTATCTATCTGTCTACCTACCTATCTATCTATCTGTATATTTACCTATCTAAATGCATCTGTCTTTGTGTTTAAATCAATCGTCTAACTTATTTCATGTTTATGTTTTAGTTTTAAGTTAATCATCTAAATGTTAGTAATATACTGGTAATGTCTATATACTATTAGATCAGAGTTTTAGGAAATATTATATGAACTCAGCGATGAAATAATTATATAATGCAATCTTAGGTTAATGTAATTCACGTAGATGTACTTGTTTTGAGGATTTAACTTTATCAATTTGTTTCATTACTTAAATATTTTATAATTAGGGTATTTAGCGCTGTATTGCGTCCTTTAATTCCTATAGTGTAACTTTAATTTGGTATACTCATCTATATCTCGGTGTTTGATAATACTATAACACTAATTTACATACTAACTTATCAACTATCAAGAAATATATGAGTTACCTAATTTCTGATTAAACCGCTATTGATGCTACGTCATTTGTACCAAACTGAATCGTTTCCATTTATAAGTAAAACTAACGTGACAATACACTGGGATAAATTGATTTAATGGTTAATGATTTTATTAATCAGGATCGTGCGTTGCTGGAGTGGTTGGGTTGAAGATGCCGCGCTACTGTCTCTTCGGCGACACAGTGAACACTGCATCTCGGATGGAATCCTCAGGAGAAGCCCTAAGGATCCACATCTCGGCGGCGACTAAAGGACTTCTGGACCGGCTCGGTGGTTATATCGCTGAAGAACGAGGCCTAATACCCATTCGAGTAATAATTAAATCATAAAATAAATACTTTTTTAAAATGTATTTGAATTAAGAAATTAATGTCAAAAAAATTAGGGTATATTGTCATTTATTTTAATTAGGATCTGACGATACGTTTATTACATCATATGGTTATATTTTGATGATATGCTATATCAAGAACAGGTTATTAAGATGAAACTGATTTTATATAATCCTGTCCCCGAAATACTGACAAGACATTTGATATGATCATAACACATGATATATATCAAGGCTAAAAAATCCTTTTATATCAATAGTTTAATATTTTGATACATTCCATATCAAATAATTGCAAAGAACCAGCCTTGTATACCAATATTCTGATATTTGATATGTGATTCAACTCATATGATATATCGTGGCTCAAGGCCTTTTATATCGATATAGCAATATTTGATATGATTCAATCATAAGATATATCACAATTTTGATATTGATATTGCATTTGATATTATCATTTCCTATGCTATATCATTGCAAAATCGGTAATGTGGTAATTGATATCATACTTCGCCCAACGATGATGCTGACATAGTTAAATCCAGTTTTCGCGAAAATATATCTGAATTTATCAAATACGATACAGTAGACAAATAATAATAATAACATGTAATTAATTTGAAATGAATTTGAAATTAATTAGGGAAAAGGAGAGATGATGACATACTGGCTCACTGGAGAAGAACCTTGGCGTTCCAGGCGGCGTTTATGTCCGGAAGATCCTCAGGATCCCAGGCCATTAGCCACCATCAGCGAGGTCCCCGAGAAAGCCGAAAATCCGCTTCCGGAATCCTGCGGCGTCAACAGCGACCGATTATCGGACGAACGGAGGATCGATATGGAACATCCAGCGGCAGATACCTGGCTCCTGCAGGATTGTCAGGATCTCGTCGGTAAGGAGGATTTCTTCGGTAAATCGTACGAACTCCAGATGGCCGAGGACAAACTGACGTTTCCCCGTTTCAAAGCCGTTCCCATGGCAACGGATAATCCGGACATGACGACGCGTCCTCTGTTATCACACACGTGCGTTTGATTGTGACAAAGATTAAATAATGTGATCAGCGGAGTAATTGGGTTTTGTTGGAAATGCTCAAAATCTGTGGTTATTTTCGTAAAAAATATCTTGTACTATAGTTTGACTTTTACCATTGGTTCACTGAGCAGAATATCCTTGTGGATTTTTACTATTAGCAGGATTTATTTTGGGGCTATTTTTATTGACGCGATGGAATTGGACCTGGAAGTGAATTCTAGTCATGATGATGTAATGTAATAAATACTAAAATATTGGTGGTATTTTTCCCTCGACAATTTCCATCGATTTAGCCAACTGTAAAGCAAGACTATGAAATTGTAACATGCTGGTTATGAGAAAAAAAGAGAAGTTTTTTGTGTTGGTATAGATAAGCGAGTGCTAGCCTGTGATAATACCATAGTGCGCTTCACCCAAAATGTAGAAGCTGATGAAATAAATAAACGTTACTATATTGTCAGTTTTCTGTCAACTTTTTAATATACAAGTAGTTTAACATTATAACTAAAATCTACTGCTATCAAACTAATAGTTCTGAGTTAATTTAAGCGCTTATCAGTAATTACCGTACTGTTACCATAGTTGTTAATACTGTGCTTTTCAACTCCGTTCTACAATTTCATCATTCAGTTTAAAACAGTTTATTTAATCAAGTTCAACTTAATTTCATATTGTACTATTTTTTCCTTGTGGGGTATACTGGAGATAATACTGGAGAAACCGAACGGTCCACAAGGATCCGTAGCAAAGGTGCCCGTGTGCCCCACCCGGGTCTCTGAGGCGTACCCACCCACCCATCCCGTCATATACTTTATTCTGTACATTCGAATTCCGAGATCCATTTTGAGATGTCCAACTTGCTTGGGTAGGTCAGCCGTGGTAAATGGAATCTACGCTGACGTCTTCGAGTGAAAAGCTTCGGCATCCGTATTTGTGCGCCCCATGATGGCGGTACAATGTGGATTGTGAGTTAAGAAACGAAAAATTGTTGAACATTTTCACAAAAACCTTATGGTCTAGAATCAATTGAGTATACACTTCCTACAAACTTAACTTCTACTTTACAGACTTCAAACAGTCAGGCGATTAGTGGCTTTTAGTGGCTTCAGCCGGTGTGAACGCGCACGTTATTTTCAACTGGTGGCGGACAAAGAAGTGTATCTTCAAATTCGTTTAGCGTCTACACCGTTCAAGATAGAAACATCGTTTTACTAGAACCTCCCACACCACTTTGGGTGCAGCCCCAGCCAGTCCGTCAAGGCGGTGCACTGGGATCAAAGCGGGCTTGGGTGGGGATGCACCAAAAGTGATGTGGGAAAAGTGGAGGTCCTAGTAAAACCATGTTTCTGCCTTGAACGGTTTAGGTAGAAACATCGTTTTAAAAACAAGTAGTGGTTCAAAGGCTTTCTGAAAATATAAAGTTTGTTACAATTTGATTTATCCCTCTCAAAAAGCGCTATGAAATTGAGAAAAAAATTGAAAATTTTGGCGGTTTATCTTTACTATCTCAGCTGATAATGAGCCGTTTCTGAATTATATTTTGTTCACAGTGCTTCTCATAGTAAGAGAACAAGAATATATTTTTATTCGCTAAAATATCTTCATAAATAAGGGAGCTGGAACCAAAAACTGTTTTCCACTCATATGAATTAACGGTTTTTTGGCGCTTTTTTTCAAGAGTTAAACCGAAAGAAGTACTGGCGGCAAGATACGCAAAGAAGAAGTCCGACACTATCCGCAATACCGAAATGCACCTTCCACCCAATACCAAACAGTCTCATTTGCACCTCCTTCAACACCTCGCGAACGAAACAGATTTCTTTGAATCACCTCGACAAATTTTAAACTACCTCACCGTATCGTGGTTTCAAGACTGGCGAAGCAGGCCAGAGGGTAGCACTGTAAAACTTCTTGTTCCCGACTTGGAAACTTTTTATTTATGTTCCAAATTAGACCATAAATGACAGGATTGACCATCATAGACAGTAAATAATGCCGAATATGAGACGAGTCAGCAGAAGTTGTGTGACACATCCTTTTTTAAGAACCAAAGTTACTAAATTTATACAACGTGAATTTACCGATAAACGTTTAAGCCGATTGCTTCGCTTCCTCGGAACTTACGGCGACACACCGCACACTGACGCGACATTATTTATAGTCTGCAACAGCTTTCACTTCTCTTGTTCTGAAGTGCATTTGACATGCCGGGCTTCGCTGTTTTCTGTTCGGTTTTTGTAACTCGTTCTTGACTTACCATAAGGCCTTCCCTTTAGTATACATTTTGAATTTATTTCTACGCGTATGTACGGAAATATTACATAATATACCGTAGTTACGCATTTCGATCATACACGGTTTATTTCTGTGCATAACTATAAGAAATATATTTATTGTTTCATTGCCTATCATAACATAACTGAAGGCCTTGTTTGTTTACAAGCAGCACATGGGCGCCGTCATCTTGTTTTGCTGTTTACGGTGACGTCATAAGGGGCGCGGCTTATAATGCCTAGTTAGAAACAATTCACATTTGTTAATTACATCAGCTGGTGGTGGGCACATGGTGGTATAAGGTGCCCACTTTGGCCACGAAGGCACTGGGGGTACGGGGTACGGAGCTTGTTGTAGCCCCAAAATGCGTAAGGTTGTTGGTTTTGGCATCTCAAGGATCACCTTGTATTAGTCGCTTACTCTTTACAAGGGACCAAGTTCTCGCGTCTGCGGCGTTCTAAGTCTTGTACAATATTTTGCTTGCTGAACTGGACAATAGTTTATGATATTTACAACTGGCGGCGGAAAAAAAGTGTTCTCTCTTCAAAGTAGTTTGGCGCTTAGACCGTTCAAGATAGAAATATCGTTTTAAAGCAAGTTGCATTTCAAAGGAAGCGCCTTCTCAAAATACAAAGCTTGTCACATTTTGAAGATTTTTTCCCTCTCAAAAAGAGCTTTGAAATAAAGGAGAAATCTGAAAAGTTCGGTAGTTAGTATCTAAGCTGTTCATGAACCGTTTCTAACTTTCATTTGTTCACAATGCTCTCATAGTAAGAGGAATGATATTTTGTTGTTTGTTAAAATATCTTCACAAATAAGGGAGCAACACCGAAAGCTGTTTCCTCCCTAACATGAGTTGGCGCGTTTTGGCGCTTTTTTTTAAAAAATTAGGCCGAAACAAGCAGTAAAAAGTAAAGATTCAAATTCACCGTGTCAGTTCACGTCTTTTAACACCAAGCACGATTAATTCTGAGGTCTGATTAATTCATATGAACGCATGCGTTCCATGTCAAGTCAATCTAGTTTCCAATGTTGGTCAACGTATAGACACAATGCGTTCCATGTTGAGTAAATTTAGTTTCCAATGTTAGTCAACGTATCAACGAAATGCGTTCAATGTAAAATCAAGCTAGTTTGTAATGTTAGTCGACCTATGAACGCATTGCGTTCCATGCCAAGTCAATCTAGATTCCAGTGTTAGTCAACCTATGAACGCACTACTTTAATTGTCGAATCAAACTAGTTTACAGTCTTAGTTGGCCTATGAACGCGTTGCGTCTCAAGTCAAATCAATCTGGTTTGTAATGTTAGTCAACCTATGAACGGAATGCATTCCTTGTCAAGTCAATCAAGTTTTCAATGTTAGTCAACCTATGAACGCAATGCGTTCCATGCCAAATCAATCTGGTTTGTAATGTTAGTCAACCGAAGTCAATCTCGTTTCCAATGTCCAAATCCACTACAGACAGATCAACTGCCGCCTGAGGGAGAGGGTCAAGGCATTGGAGGGGTTTATAAAAGATTTACAGGAAAATGATTTGTCGTCGTCGTCGTCGGGATCGGAATAAATTCGTATCACAATTTCATCACTGGAAATTTGAGTTTAATTCCAAATTATTATTTATTTCAATAATTATTGATTTCATTATAATGCAATTATAATAATTATTAGAAGAATATTTCAGGATACATTCGGGATATAGAATAATTAATAAAAAAAATAGAACAGAATAATTTAGAGTATTTTAGAGGAACTATTATTATTATTTATGACGAAAAAGATAAAAATTATTCGTGATATTCAATTCAGTGGTTTATAAATTATAATTATTACCTACTAAACTACTACAATTCGCCAGTAAACATTTGTGACGGTAGTTTTAAAAAAATTGTTTGTTCCCACCTAAACTAAATAACCGCTTTTGATTGCATTCTTTACTCGTTTTCCAATCAGTCTATTCTCTTCTGAGTACACCGCGAAAACACTTCAAATAAACAAGGAAAAAAACAATCGAATTCGAAACTTAAAAACAAAGTTAATTGTTCTCCTCCACATTGTGCGTCGACTCGTGCTCCCTCAATTTCACTCCCGACCGTAAAACGATTCCACATATCCTGCATTCATACTTCTCTCCAGTGTGAATCCTCTCATGCTGCGCCAGGTTATTACGATCGGAAAATCCCTTGTTGCAGTACTTGCAGACATACGGCTTGACCTCGCTATGGATCACCCGATGCCTGTCCAGATAATCCTTGCGATGGAACGTCTTCTCGCAGACTTCGCACTTGAAGGCACGGGCATCGCTATGGACCAACATGTGCCGTTTCAGATGGATGATCCCAAAGAAGGATCGCGGACACAGCGAGCACTGGAACGGCTTTTGTTTTAGATGGACGCTCACCTGATGTGCTTCTCGACGCTCTTTATTCGTAAAGACCAGTCCGCAGTGCGAGCAGCGCAGGTGATCCTTAATCTCGGGAGCGTTATCGGAATGCTCCAGAGCCATGTGCTTCCTCAAGGAGCATTTGGAGGCGTAAACCTTGCCGCAGGTGGAGCAGGTCGGCATTTGGTTAGCGTGCGCTTCCACCTGGTGAATCCTCGCCTCCTTGCTGGTCTGGAAGGAAGACGGGCAGAACTTGCACGGGTACTCGACTACTCCTTCCTCGTGGATCTTGACGTGCGTGGCGATGGATATGTGTCGTCCGATGCCGAAGAACACGGGACATTTATCGCATTTGAGAACCCTTCTAACTTGTCCGTTCTCGTCGGTGATGGTGTGACCGTACTTGCGCCAGGCGTCGTGGTGTTTCACGTGTTTTTCTAGGTCGAACTTCTTGAAAAATTTCTGACCGCATTCGGTGCAGGTGAACCGCTTGACCGTGTTGTGATTCAACATGTGTCGATTGAGATCGGCAACTCGGTAGAAGGTCTTGCCGCACTGGGCGCAGAGAACGTCCTTGACCGCATTTTCCGGTGGATGTCGCCTCCTCTTGTGGCTGTTGAGCAGCTTAAGGGTCAGGTAGGATATTCCGCAGGGCGCGCAGTGGAATTTTTTGACTCCCAGATGAAGATTCATGTGGTGCTGGAACTTGTCGGCCTTGATGGATTTCTCGCAGACTTCGCAGTTGACCCAGTCTTTGGGAAATTGACGGTTTTGAATGGCCGGGTGTTTCAGCATCTTTCGGGCGATTTCCTTGGCCTCCACCAGTTCCTTCCCCAGGAGTTCCAGTCTGTTCGTCAGGAAGTGATGCTGAGTTACTTCGGCTTTGAGAAAGGTATCGGCGAGCTTCATGTCATTCAGGTCTTCTTCACTTTCCTCTGGTTCAATTTCCACGGCGACTGGAACTTTTCCAGGATTCTGCGTTCTGCGTTCTGGAATTTTGGGCTTCATTCGAGGTAGGATAGGAATTCCAGAAGCGACCAAGACGAGATTCTGAATGTTGTTTGTTGCTGCAATCTTGGGTAGCAGGGGTTTCAGCTTCTTCGCAAATCCCGTGTTAACTGGAACGGAAGTTCTAGAAATTCCAGGTTCCACCATTTCGGTGGGTATACTGGAACTAGGAGTCGGTTTGCGAGGATTCTCAACAGCAGCTGACGATCCCGACGTGGAATTCTCTGGTCTCAGCTTCGACAATGGAGGTCCAGGATCAAGAGTTTCTCCAGGTGATTGCATGGAAGCTGCTAAATGTTTTGCAATCTTGGGTCTGAGCTTTTGAATAGCAGTTGACCCGACGTAAGGAACGATCCTTGTGGGCGCTTCAGCATTCAAGGGAAAAGCTGGTGAAGAGACCCTCTGGAAAGTTGATAAAGCTGGTTTGCTGAGATCTTTCGGTCTTAGCTTCTGAACTGGAGCAGGTCTCGATTCCAAATCTGCTCCAGTCTCGGGATTGCTCCCTAAAACCAAAACGGCCTGATCCTGCAATCTTGAGAATGTATCAGAAACCTGCAAATTAGTAACTGGTGTTTCGACAATCGATCCCTCTGGCCTCGGCTGCTGAACCGGAAGAGGACTCTGACCAGGATCACTGTTGTCGAGCAAGGATAGACGGTTCGCTGCTAGTGCAGACGGTTCAAGAGGTTTCTCGCTAAAAGTTTCTATGGTTAAGTTTGACACACTAATTTCCTGCAGTGAAGAGGATGTCGAACTATCGTCCTGAACGGATTCAGCACCTTCGTTTCGTTTTACTTTCTTCACAGGGGGAGCAGAAACTGGATCCTCGTCGTCACTATCAACTGGTTGGCCTCCGTCAAAGAACTCGGGGCTCGAACCTCGGGAAACGTCATCGCAATCCCCGGTGACACATGGAGGAGATTCGGGTAACATAAGCGGATCTCGGGTGATTTCACTCGATCCTGGCAGCTCGATGACTTCATCAGATGGCAAATCACAGATAGCAAAGTTTTCCACGGTGTCTTCACGATTTCGGAGTTCGGCTGGAAACACCTTGAAACTCGGCGTAGTTCCGCAGCTAACCGCACCATTGCCGACCTTCTTCGCAGGTAGCCGAAAAACGCTAGAAGTACTCGGTCTGAGCTGACCTGCACTAACTAACCGCTCAATCTTCAGCACACTGCCAACGGCAGTGATTTTCGGGAGTAAGACCTTGAGCTGCTTCTTTCCAGTAACCGGCATCTGTGGTAATTTTACTCGAAACATGTTTATCAGCGTAAGGAGCTGTCCCAGTTCTTCTTGGGTCATCTTGGCCCTTAACGTGCCGTTGTAAATGAACTCCAAGGCTAGCTGAAAGGCATGTCTGCTGAAGCCCGGGACGAGAACATTGAAGTCCTCGTCACCACCTGCAGCGTTTTGAAAGATGCCGGCAAAGACGGGACTGGCTGCCGCTAAGACGCTGCTGTGCGCTCGCAGGATCCCGTCCTCCCGGCCAAAGTGGAAGGAAACGTCCGTGTGCAGTTCATTTTGCCACCACTCCTTGAGGATTTCTTCGAAACAGCTGGCGTGGCCCCGTCCAACGATCCTGACCGTTTCGAGATTGGGGCCCGTTGTTGAGTTCGGAACCTGCGGTGAGAACAAGTCATTAAGTTTCCCACACAACCTAAACGCAATATTAAGAAACGACAAAAAAACTAAACGGAACACCCAAATCAAAGAAAAATAAATTAATTTAATTACAAATCAAATTAACCAAATACAATTACTAAACGTTTAAATACTTTCAATACATACCTTATTAAATAATTAAATAACGAAAGAAACAAACAAATCATGAATCACAAGTGAACGAATAAATATTTAATTTGATAACTAAATAAATAACGAAACCGTTGGCTAAATTGACAGATACCTAATTAAGTGATAATTAAATGGATAAACAAATGAATTAAATACCGAAATAAATTGCTAACTAAAAGAACTAAATATAAATAATTGAATTAGTTGAATAGATAGGTAAATAAGTAAATAACAACTAAAAATTAAATAAATACATTGAATAAATCACTGGTTAAAGTAAAAGTACGCAAACTGCTGGTTTATTTTTACCGCAGAGGTCAGACCAGCGGACTCGGGTGCATCGTCTGTCTCCGACTCGGGGTTGTCGTCCTGCGGACTGAGGCGATTCCCCGTCTTCTTTCGTGCAGTTGCTGCTTTTACGTGGCTCCAACGATGTTTGGTGCGCGTCTTCCTGACATACTTCCTGGGCATTTCAGCTGTGCTTTCCTGAAATAAATAGAATTTATAATGTTAATTAGAAAATTCAAGAATTTAAATACTAGTTGTAAAAAAAGGGAGCTAGTTACACCCTGACGTGTAAAATGCGCACATATATGCATGTTAATATCTTAAGTTATATATAATTAATCCTGTTTAGTTCTAGTCAGAAAGCAGAATCTGAACATTTGGCGACATACAGCGCTGCCAAAGCCTTGCAGCGGTTCATAAAAAAGCAAAAACCACCGTACGTCTTTTTTACTACAAAATTAATCCTTCAGTATTATACGAATAGCACGTTCCAATTTAACAGCATGAAAATCTATACAACGCTCCGTTTTAAATGTCCAGCTTGAGATCAAAACTTGTCCTCTTGCATTAAATTAATTTTTAGTTCACAAAGGAAATACGTTCCAGATCAATAATTTGCTGCCTTACAGCAATATGCCAAAAGAAATCAAATTGTCCTCTTTTTCAAAACTTGAATGTAACAGGCACGGGTTAATTGGACCCCTTTCAGGAACTGCGCCAAGCCGCTTAGATCTTCTTAATATCATCCACAGTTTCCTTCCGAACCTTGACGGAGCCTATCTCGAGACCTGCTGTCGACGTTTCCTTCAACGTGTATTACTTCCTGCGATAGAAATGAGCTGCCGCTTTCCCTAGTCAAAGTTTCCTCGCGGCTGGACGATACTCCCACCCTCCAACGAGACAATTTGAGAACCGACAAGTATAACCTTAGCCCTAACACGAGTATCTTACTCGTAGGTCGGTATCACCTAGCTAAAGCCTCCATTTCCTGGCGACGGTGGAAGTGTGTGACATCTCTTCAAAACTGCTCACGTGGCAGAATAACCCAAATGTAGGTGTAAGATACAATTGAACAAGAAATCACCTTTTTCACAATTTTTTTTTTCACGAAATGTATCTGTCATCGGTCGTGTTTCTTCCCAAACAAGTAGGAGAAAAACCTTCACATCAATTCAAAGCTACGTAAGGCATTTGATTATTTCTTGATACTTAATTAACATGCTGTCTCCAGGCGGGTGATTTATTCAAATTAATACAAAGTTACTCACCCAGCGATTCAACCGACTTCGTAAAATTCGAAGTTACGAGCAGAGCAAGAAAATAAACAAACCAGGCAGCGCAGCATTGCCAGATTTCATAAATACTTTTGGCGCGCCACAAGACAAGTTATTTCTATTTTGCGGTGATTCACAATCGCAGTCGGAAGAAATGAGGTCTTCGGAATTTTCACAAATGCTTCCTTGGTTATAAAAGGCGAATTGCGCGAAGAAATCGTTATTTAATATGCTTTCTTCTATTTAGAAATAATGATCAGGAAATTACTTATATTGCTGGAATTAGATTTCATATTTTAAAATATACACGCGTACTGAGGATTTTTAATATTTAAAGACTACACGTACGTCGTATTCCAGTTGCTGTCATTTTATCTCGATCTTGAATAGTATTAGTTCAATAAGTAAGTTATAAATATGTAAACATTTCAGACACAATCAGAATGTAATAACACAATGCATAATTAAAAATTTATACGATGCATTAATTGTTCTAGTTAATCGTACAAGTAATCTAAATTAACAGAACAGTTTCTCACCTGTTCCTCCCAAACTGCATTGCGGAATTGTTCCGTGATCCCAACGGTCTCCTCTCCGGAAATGGCAAGCGGGTCGTTTAGGCGTTCTGACGCTCGTTCTGGACCCGTGATCCCGAGAGGGCCAGATTCCGCGGGGTTAGTTCCTTCAGTGGAATCGTTCGTTAAGCTGCGGGGCAGTACGGCGCAGCGTCCTTCTCGTCGTCCTTTCAACGTAAAATACTTCCTGCGCAAAGATAACACTAGTAAAGCCATGCACGGAAAACTCAATAAAGCGCTGTTACTTTGCCGTAAGATTTGTTCTTCTTCCACGCTTTCTGCGTTTTTTGGGGACCGAGGGAAACTCTGGCCTTGAGTGCACGTCCATGTGCCTTTGCAAACTGTACTTGTTGCTCAGCAATTTCCCACACAGTTCACACGTAAAGGCCTCTCTCCCCTCCTTGTGGTCGGGACCTTCGGGCATAACTTCAGACGGATCAGCCAAAGTCAAAGCGTTCTGGTCTGAATTTCCACAGTTGATTGATTAGTTTGACGTTGAATTAAAGTTACATTAGGTTATGAGCAGTGTATTAAAGTCATTTGGCTGTTACGACTGATAGGTTACCTGCGCGTTGCGACTCTTGGGAAAGACGTCCCGGGGGAAATAGGTTCCCGGGTGACGACAAGCCACCGGATGCGTCATCAGATTCGTCAACTTCATTGTGGGCTTCGGAATCTCCAAAATCGTGTTCCTATTGTATTAAAAGTTGGTTAATCATGTAATTTTACACGGTGTGTTACACCTTACGCTTGCGGCTGTAGTCTGCCACACTTGTCTGTCCCGTGTAATAAAGCCACCGCGTGCATTATCAATCTCCTTGTCTTCACCGTGAGCCTCGGACCCTTCAGAACTGTGATCCTGTTGATGCAAAAGTTGGTTCATCGTTTTAAAGATGTGTTGGTCTTATACACTTGCGGTTCTAGTTTGCCGTGTTTGTTTATCCTTTTTCAAACGTGTTGGCTTGCACCTCCTCCAACCTTTCGGCTTCCGCTTGGGTTTGGTTTTCAAGGTTTCGCGCTGGTGAGACTCAATATGCTCTTTATAGCTGATCCTGTTCACTGTTTCGCTGCAAACTTCACAAGAGACGACGTTTTCCCTGTTGTAAGAGCGGCAAGAGTATAATTCATTACACTGCGTGTATAGCTTTACATAGGATAATTAATAGTATATTTGGTGTAATCTGTATAATCTTTGAACAATTAGTAAATACTTACCGACTCGAATTGTCCATGCTTAAATTAAAGATTCATCGATTCATGCTGAAAACCTCTTGGCATGTTTGGCATATTCTTAATGGAAGGTAAACAAACAGTTTATGCACTACTCCCTGGTTTATGGTTATGGTTGTGGTTAAGCAGGGATGCCATATTTATCTTCACGCGGGAACTTGTACGCTCCTTCCATATAACTCGCAAAGTTATGAATCATTACAGCTATATAACTACCAAGTTTTTCGCATCTATAAATACTATTCAAATTTCTATACTATGTCACAACATTTGAACATTATCATGTCAAGTCAAATAGTTTTCTTCTAAAGGTTATATTTTATATTCTATTCTATTCCCGTCGAGTCCTTCCATCAAGTTAAAGCCAATCAAAAACCAAATTTAACAACAATATAAACATAGTACTGATGAAAACGTCAAACATCTGAGGAATATCCAGTTTGGTTTACCGGTTGGAATATACGTTATACAAACTACTAGTTAGTTGTCTCATAACACCTGAAAGTATAAATATAAAGTTAAACTGCAAATTGACATGGAAAGCGAAACTAACATTATTCAAAGTCCTAATGCTAACGATGGTAACGATAATCTATCGAGCCAAGAAAGCATCGATCTACCAACATTTGAATATCGTTATTGATATATAGGACAACCTTCTGGAAAGTTGAAACCGAATTGAACCGTGATTTTAGATGGAAAACATTTGAGTAATACACAGATGATCCAGCTGAGTATTCAAATAGAAATTCTGCAGAACATTGGACGGCTGGAGGTTGTGGCGCACCTCTGTAATCCCGCTACTGGGAGGCCTAGTCTAGCGGATGATTTGCGATGGGGAGTCCTGGTGCTACGTGATCTGCGTTGAATGGACGTCCGCACTGAGCTGGCCATCGACATGGATCCTCGGGAGGAGTCCTGGGGACCCAGGTTAGCTAAGGAGGCGCGCACCGGGCCAGAGGGGAAACCCAGCAGCCAAAAGCGCCCGTGTCCAGCAGCAGTGGGATCGCGTCCTTGAGTAGAACCGCAGTACCAGCCCTAACAATAAATTCACACCTAGATTCTTTTTGTCTCCATTGATGAGACATATTGTTCACTTTTTTCCACTTCATGTTTTTTTTTTCTTTTTTTTCCCCGTTTTTCTCCCCACCTTTTCAAATTCCCCATCTGTTTCTATGTTAAATCGTTTGTCCTATCTCTTTACATGGGAGCCAAACAAGTCCGGGCAGGCCCGGCCATAGTGAGTTGCCATGACCATCAATGACGTCACCATGACCATCAATGACGTCACCATGACGCAATGACTCAAAGTGACTCAATTGCGTCATCGTATGACTCAACTTCATACCCATGTGTTGTACATGACTCGACTCGACTTTTCGCGCGCTTTTCGGCTACGGACCAATCAGATGCGTACCCATGTGTCGTATGTGAGTCGACTCAACTTTTGACGCTCTTTTCAATTGCAAATTATCCAGCTAATGAATTATTTTAGAGACTTATTCATTCGATTGCTACGCACAAACACACATAGCAAATAACAAAGACAGTTCATTCACTGAACACTATTTAAATGGGATCTAAAGTACTGCAGACTAAACAAGGTTACCTAAAACTAACTACTGCGAGAGAGTTTAAAATAGCGAACACAAAAACTGAATTATAGCTACGGAAGTACTGTACTGTGGTGCAGAAAAGAAAGCAATGGAGACAAACTATTCCTCGGTAAGGCTAGTAATATGTTTATAGTAATTAATTAATAGTAGTAAGTAGTTTTTTCTGTAGAGTCCTTCATATGATAATATGATCCTACTGTTGAGAACAGAATAACCTGTTGCGAACAGGTTTTTCTCGTTGCTTTTGGCTATCTGTTTAGAACAGGTCGAAACAAGCTCGCTGTAATAATAGTCAACAGCGTGTTCAGCAGTGTATTTTGATTATATACAGTGAAAGAACCTTATCAAGGATACGGCAATCAAGAATGAGTATTTACTTCCTCCAAAATTTGGACGTGAAGAAGATTACCTCAGGTTTGTCTCTCAGTGCTTGACAGCATGATTTAAAACGTTTAGCAGAGCGTGGTTTTGATCCACGGACCTCTGGGTTATGGGACCAGCACGCTCCCTCTGCGCCACTCTGCTTGTTCTTTCTTTATCAGTTTTTCATTATTAATTTTGTTTTTTCCGAGTGTGTAGATTCAAAATCTACTAATTCCCTATGTTAGTCAACGAAACAATGTAAATAGTATAACATAACAGATCAGTTATTCACACTTGTGAACTTGATTTGTCGACGTCCGCACTGAGCTGTGCAGGGGGGGGAGCAGCAGCCAAAAGCGCCCGTGTCCAGCAGCAGTGGGATCGCGTCCCTGAGTAGAACCGCAGTACCAGTACCAGTCCTACCAAATAACGTCACACCAACATCCTTTCTTTTTTACTACAAGTTCAGTTGCTGAATATGAAAATATTCCAATTGTATATATTTTTAATGCGGACAAGCGAAGGTCGCTTGCTCAAGTCAAGCTACTAGTCTTAATCACACTAAGAAAGCATTGCGTTTCATGTCAAGTTAAGGTACTTCGTAATGTTCGTCACATGAAAGCATTGCCTTCCATATATGTAACGTCACCTGGGTTTATAGTCGTGTTGACATGCGGCAGTACTAACGATGGTAACGATAATCTATCGAGCCCAGGTGCCAACATTTGAATTTTGTTATTGATATATGGGACAACTTTCTGGAAAGTTGGAAACGAATTGAACCGTGATTTTAGATGGAAAACATTTGAGTAATACACAGATGAGTACAGCTGGGTATTCAAATAGAAATTCTGCAGAACATTGGACGGCTGGAGGTTGTGGCGCACCTCTGTAATCCCGCTACTGGGAGGCCTAGTCTAGCGGATGATTTGCGATGGGGAGTCCTGGTACTGCGGGATCTGCGTTGAATGGACGTCCGCACTGAGCTGAGCATCGACATGGATCCTCGGGAAGAGTCCTGGGAAACCAGGTTAGCTAAGGAGGCGCGTACCGGGCCAGAGGGGAAACCCAGCAGCCAAAAGCGCCCGTGTCCAGCAGCAGTGGGGTCGCGTCCCTGAGTAGAACCGCAATACCAGCCCTACCAATAGATTCACACCTAGATTCTTTTTTCGTATATTACCTAATATGTTAAATAAATTAAGAGTTTATAGTTTATAGTTACAGTTTAAAGTAGTAAATAGTTTTTTTTTCTGTGGGAGTCCTTCTTAATATGATAAAATGATATCTATTTGCTTATTCCCACTGTTGAGATTAATGTAAATGTGATATTTATCGCGTTACGCAATATGTTGTCACGACGAGTTTTCAGCATATCGTCAAAATACATGTGCAAACTTGCTTAAAGGGACATAGTCTTTCATAAAAGGGTTCTCTGAAGGATACAAAACTATGAATTTTTGTGCAATTTCTCAACCAAATATCAATATCGCTTTCGAACAGGTTCAGACACGTTCACCATAAACGTATGTCACCAGTTTGATATTGGGAGTGGTAGTACAAATGAAACTATTGAGAAATGATAAAAACAGTTAGATCTACTTCCTGTAGAGGACCCTATTTCTCGTCCAAGACTGTACCTTCAAATTGGTCCAGACTCCATTCATGTTGTGCGATCGCCGACAACTTCAAAACATTGGTAGGTTGCAGTTTTCTTCTTTTAAAAGCTACGCTAAAATTCTGAGCTGGCTTATCAGGGCGCTGCCGCGTGGCGAACAGGTCTTTCTAGTTGCTTTTGTCTATCTGTTTAGAACAGGTCAAAACAAGCTCGCTGTAATAATAGTCAACAGCGTGTTCAGCAGTGTATTTTGATTATATACAGTGAAAGAACCTTATCAAGGATACGGCAATCAAGAATGAGTATTTACTTCCTCCAAAATTTGGACGTGAAGAAGATTACCTCAGGTTTGTCTCTCAGTGCTTGACAGCATGATTTAAAACGTTTAGCAGAGCGTGGTTTTGATCCACGGACCTCTGGGTTATGGGCCCAGCACGCTCCCTCTGCGCCACTCTGCTTGTTCCTTATATTAGTCAACGAAACAGTGTTAATAGTATAACATAACAGATCAGTTATTCACCCCTGTGAACCTGATTTGTTTGACGTCCGCGCTGAACTGGGTATCAACATGGGATCCTCGGGAGGAGTCCTGAGAACCCAGCTTAGCTAAGGACGCGCGTACCGGGCTAGGGAAGGAGGACCCAGCAGCCACAAGCGCCCGTGTCCAGCAGCATTGGGATCGCGAACGTTATATGGAAGTGGAATTAGAAGATACCAGTTAGTAGTTAGTTACATATCAATCAACAGATAAATAAAATAACATACTCAAACATAATACTAATAACACTAATAACCTTTATCAATTCTAGTAATAGAAAAGTTATTTATTTAGTAATTAAAGTACGTATGCGGTTCAAATTCGACATAGTCGATTCTTGTGTTTAGGAAACAAAACATCGTTAAGGAAAGGGTCATTTTTGGGTAAAAGTTAATAGCATTATTGCGCCCACATTTTCAAAGCTATAGCAGCCCAAAATATTGCAAATATAGAACTAGTAGTACCTGTAATAAACTAGCAAAGTTTCGTTGTAATAGGTTTGATAGTTGTGGAAGAATAAAATCTAAAGCTGACAGTTTCAAATTCCCTGTGATTCAGAACCCCTTTCACATATAAAATCCAAAACAACGTGATGTTAATTTCAATCGCATTATACATTATTCAATTATTTCTGCATTACATGTTCAGTTGTATTGACGAGCAGGCCCTTGGACATCCCAACTTAATTTTACCTGAGATTATTCAACCGTCATTGGGAAAATTATTTTAATTTAATAATAATTAAAAAAATGAATAGAAATTTGTCATAAACTACATTCATAACATATTGTTGCATGAAATTACAAAGAAAATGGTTTAATTACTTGTAGTCGACTTACAGACGATAGATGTATGAGGAAACTAGGTTAGAGAAAGTCAACCGTACATTAAAGGGAGCTTCGTCATGATCAGTTATGACTCATTGATGAACTCAAACCAAGCTAAGCATTTTACAATAGAGAAGCACAGAGTTTATTGTTGGATTACGAAACGAGCGCCTGATATACGGGAATGGCGTTCTTTCTTCTGTATATTGTATTTGTATTACATCTGTGTATCTGTTGTACTGGATATATTTACAAAGGAATGATTCATAATCAAATGATGCAGTAAAAGTTGGGGAAACATTTGAAAGAAGGAGTATGTGCTCGTCTTTCAGTATAGAAGAATCATTGCTGTAATATCATCACATCGTCTTCTACATCGCGTCTGGATGACGCTCCAGAATGATTGAAACTCCCTGTTATTAAAACCAAAATAGTCAACGTTCAGAACATTTATATCTAATACATAAGCCAATAATAGAACAGTTTAAATGGATCCCTGGAAATATATGGAATTAGTGTATCAATTTATACACATTTCAAGATATCAAATGCTTACCTGACCACCCACTGCAACTCCGGTAACGCAGGCAAAGTGACCGTCCTCTTGAATCAGTCGGTTGGCAGCTTGCATGCATAACCTTACACCTTCATTAGGCATAACCAACATAAAACTTTTATCAATTTATCTATCTATCTGTTTATCTATCTATCTGTCTCTATCTGCCCATCTGCTATCCATCTATGGATCTATCTATCCATCTATACATATGTATACTCCTATAAATGCAGGTATACTACTCAGATTTAGTTTAACTTTGAATACTACCCGTAAGACTTTTACGAGGTCTAATCATGTTCTTGTTGAACTGGACATCTTCTTAATTAAAGCTACTAGTATGTCTATGATTCTTCATCTTATACATCGGACTCCGGTTATAATGATATTCTCTCTGTCATTCTAAAATCTGTCATCAAACTCATCACGCGTTGCACATGAAAACTACTCAAAATCTTTTAACTATAATAAGATACATTACCTAGTTGTCTCCATTGCTTAACAGCAGTACTATGTTTATAGTTAATCAATTAAGTACATATTTGCTATATATTACGAATTGCTTAAACATGTTTACCGGTGGCTGCGAAAGGAAATCCCATAGCTAGGGATCCTCCCCACGCGTTGATAGCCTCAATAGGCGGAGCTCCAATCTTCCTCGAGCGTTCCATAAATTTTCGAGCAAAACAATCAGAGTCCATGGCTTTCAAATTGGCTAGTACCTGACCCTATTGTAGACACAATGAAACTTCATTGTAGCGGACATTGAAAACCGTTTGGTATAGAACGGATTTAGTGATTAATCAACTGGAGTTTTTTTTTAAACACTTACCGCGAAATCCTCAAGGAACTCCCAGACTTGTATATCTTCCAGTGTCAATCCTGCCTGCTCCAAGACCTTGGGAATGGAAAAAATGCTTGCTGACAATGGGAATAGAACTGGATCCTGAGAGGAGTAGGTGAAATCGCGAACGTAAGCCTTGGGATGCAGTCCCAGAGCCTTGGCTTTCTGCTCGGTCATTAACAAACAAGCTGAAGCACCGTCAGCCTGTTTTACAATTTGAGTCATTGTAAGTCGACTTGTTGTCGCTTGTCTAGGTTTGCTTTTGGCTTTCAAGTTCTTGTACTTTCGTTTTTGAAGTAATTGAACTATTTAGTACTTATACAAACTACTGGTATGCTAACAACTTCAGGTCATTTCTGTTGAATAAAATAACAAGTACTTTATGTGATGGTGATTAGCAGCAATATGCAACAACATACTACTACCATTGCAATAACATCAGGAAGCACTACAACAACAACAACTGCAAAGTTTGCTGTTATAATGGGACTACCGACATACTGCACTTATAACGCAATCTTACTACTCCTGATATCACTAGCCAGTACTAGGACTAATCCATGCAACACTTTTACGACTCTTGCTAATGTTCCTATTGCTGTTGTTACTGCTACAGAACTACTATGCTAATAGTACTCTTGGTACACTGACACTTCATAACAACCTTACTGCTACTGATACTATCTCTACGAATATTACTACTGTTGATAATTGCTACTCTTACTGCTTGTGCTACTGTAGTTAATATAAGTTAGTGATATTATCATTATTCTAACACTGTATTACAACCTCGTCGGTAATGTTAATGTTCCGGATCGCCCGGAAGAAGTGAAATTTCCCAGTTATTTTAATGTCCTTACAGTTAAGTTCATTCAATTCAGTTAAGCCCAGTCGGCACTAATTGCTGCCCTGGCGACACTCTGACCTAACCCGAGCCCCCATTTTACAGCAGGGGGGCACACGTGTTCAGCAAGTGTCGCGGGGTTACGCATTAGGCTGATTGGTCAACTCGTGTCACTAGGCCGAGTTCGCAACCAATGACCTTTCGTCCGGAAGTCGATTCGTACTCGGTTTAGTGGCATTATGTAATCGTTCTCGTACCATGTGTAATCATTTTGCAGACTCTTTAAAACCCCTCTCGCCAGTCAAACTCTCTCTCTTCGCACATTCGTTAACGACCCAATCACACTTGGTTCTAGAAAATACAACCAGTTTGAATCTAGCAAATTGAAGTTTCCTTCCTTAATTCGTCCCCTCTTAATCACGGCAGTCAAGTGGCAAAGATATCGAAACTGCCCCGTGGTTAACAGTTAAACTACTACTATGCTATAACTATTGTTACAGCAACAACAACAACAACAACAGCAACAACTACTACTGCTACTACTACTACTACTACTACTACTACTACTACTACTACTACTACTACTACTACTACTACTACTACTACTACTACTACTACTACTCCTCCTCCTAGTATTAACGACCCCCCACCATCACTACCACCTCCACGGATACTGCGGCACTAGAACCTACTTTCTTCCTACTACGCCACTTGTGTTTTTTACCAATACAATTTTGCTATTATTACCTGCTGAAAGTAACAAACACGATTCTTGGTACTCTTACATCAGTGAACTGTCGTTCAGTAAGTTTTCCGCTTACTCTTAGTACTTCCAAGTTACTGAATCTTTATATCTTCTTCAACTGAACCTAAAGTAAGTTTGTACATACCATAGAAGCTGAATTTCCAGCCGTGACAGAACCTTGAAGTGATGGGAGAGTTGACTTCAAGTTGGCTAGTTGCTCAATGGAGATGACGCGAACGCCATTGTCTTGCTGACAAACTTTCGAAGTGCTGGGAACTATTAGATATTAACAAACGTTCAAGGCCAATGTTATCCTTTATATAATACTTAATTACTTAGTGAATAACTTACTTTAATACAGTAGATTGACAGTAGTACCTAGATTGCGTTATGATGGAACCTTCTTGCTTGATTAGCTAAATACCTATGACATTGTTTTGCAGTTGAAAAACACACGGAAAGCATAAGTTGAGGAAAGGTGTACATTACCTTTGAAAGGTACGACATCTGTCAAGTAGCCACAGTCGTATGCCTTTTTAGCTAGCTGATGGGAGCGCAGGGCATAAGCGTCCTGCTCCTTTCGCGTGACGTTCATCAAGTTGACCAGACGCTGCGCTGCAATGTCCATTCTTTTCTTGAACACAAAACAGATCAATCTAAAGTGCTATATATTATGAAATAATTCTGCAGGCAAGTGATCACTAATATTATGAAAATTGCACGTTAAAACTGCTAATTATAACTAAACGAATGTATTTTGATTTACACGAATGGTAGAGTAATCAAACTCGTTAAGTGATTACGGTAAGATGATTTTTACCCTTGAAGTGTTGCTGTTTGCTGAAATCGCAGGATAACGGGTAGTCAAGTCGGACGTAAAGTCGGTGCCACCAGCGATGCATATGTTCATTAAATTACTCTTGATGTGGACAGCACCTGTCAGTATGACATCCAACCTCTCAGTTAGCTTAACGTCAAATCAACTCAACTATATCAGCAAGTGTTAAGTTGCGTCTTACTGTATTGCTGACACGATGTGCATTTATTTTGCTGAGTATATACTTAGGAATACAAAACGAACCAAACAAGCATTTGTAATCTTGAGTTAAACTTTTGCTAAACGGTAATTTAGAATGCATGTTTGGTTAACTTGAACTTGCCTCTGAGAAAATCATTGTTACGTGAGAGTTACATGGCTGTAGTTATCTTTGATTCCAATGATAGTCGTTCTGACATTGTGTTGTTGCGTTATGTGTGTCATATGTTTACTTTCTCTTATCTATGTTACCCTTGTCTCACATAAGATCAGTTAACTATCTAACAGTCCGAGATAAGCTTAACCAGTGCTGCTCGGTGAGAGTCAGTAAAACGGACAAAGAACTCCCACAAAAAGCTCTAATGATGGGCTACAAGGCGTATACGTGTCTTATCAATTAGCTCTGATAACCGGTAACAGTAGACCATGAGTCCTTTGTTTACTTCGAATACAAAACTGAAGTTATAAGTGACGTAATTTCAAACCAGTCAACAACCTTGCAGGATGGAATTAAGCTACTATTTGACTTATCTTTGCAACATTTGACCGAAATATAAAAGAAAATAGACAGTAGAGAAACACCTACAAAAACTCACATGTAGAAAGAGACTGGAAAGAGCTGAGACCATCCATTCTGACCATGTGCGATACAACAGTGGCCGGGTAACCAGCAAGTAGGGCTGAGTCGCGAGACACGTTACCCATTTGCAGTTCTTTGCCGAAACTACTCATAACGATGTACTCGACCAGTTCTTTGTCTATTCCAGTCTTTTTGTGCAGTTCCCTGTATACGAAGCGAAGGTTAATCAATATCAAGGAATCTTGATTCTATTAAATTAGACTCTTATGTGGTATTGTGAATTCTGTAAAAAAAGAGATGAGCTTTTGAATTGCTAATAGAGATGACTTAAACTTACTCTAGAGCGACTTTAGCCAGTTCTGTAGTACTGAGCTCCGGTACTGCGAACTCTGTACCGGTAAGCATGAACGGAGTGCGTACACCGTCGACGATAACGACATCATCTTCTCTGTTGTATATCCGTGACATCTTTGACAATCCGGACAGTGCTGCCGTACTGGCGAAACTCCTCAGAATTGATTTAGCCACTGTTACAACATAATTGTTGTCAATAAAAAAGTGCTGTTGTCGCTGTTGTTTTAGTTTAATCATGTTGAATGTTGTTGTAGGTGTTCGTGTTAGGGGTCATTGTACATGTTGTTATAGCTAGTATACTGTGGGCTGTTGTTGCACGTGTTGTCGTAGGTGTTGTAGCTAAGTGATATGTGTTGTTATAGGCATTGTTGCTGGTTTTGCGATTATTTTTTAATGTGACTTGCAGCAGTTATTTTTTGTAGGCGTTGTTGTTGTGATGCTGTAGCTAATGTAATATGCTTTTTGTACTGTTGTTGTTATTGCAGGTGTTCTTTTTCACCAAATGACTTGTAACATTTAATTGTTGTAAGCGTTGCTGTAGATGCTGCTATATGCGTTTTTGTAGACGTTGTTGTAGTTACTGCATGCGTTGTTGTGGGTATTGCTGTAGATGGTACAGTAGCTAATGTGATACATGTTGTTGCAATACTGTAGTTGGTTTTGCAAGTGCCCTTCACCAAGTTACTTGCAACAGTTGCAGGTGTTGTTGTAGCTGATGCTACAGTTGTAGGTATGTTGTAGCTAATTTAATATGCGTTTTTTCATTGCTGCAGGTGTTGTTGTTGGTACTGTTATCGGTTGCTACTAAAAGCTCGCCTAATAGTAAAATAAATCAACTTACCATAATGACTTTGCACGGAACGAAAAATCCTGGTAGGATACATGGACAGAACCATTTCCCTACGTATACTTTAGTCGCTGTTTTTAAACAAACGAAAGCGAAAAAAAACGCTCTATGGTTGACCGTGCTCACTCGATCGTTACGACGGAACACCAGAAATAGCTGTACTTGCCTAGAGAATGTCTCGAAATCGAAAGAGTAAAGCTGCTTTGATAAACGGGCCTTATTACGCCTTAAAGAGTCGTTTTTTTTCTTGCTTTACATAGACGGCTAGATAAGCATATACCCGGTTATACCGAAGACCCAAGAGAAGCAAGAAGAGATTACAAAATGATGATGCCGTAATAACTAATCTAAGGTAAATAATTCCCACGGGTGTATTAGACATTAAACCTTTAAGTCACATTTTTTATTCAGTTTAGCCTACCCTCTTTTATACTAAAACTAAACTATAGTGATTATAGATACTACGTAATACTTTGTATATAATACAGTCTATATTATTGATGTCCATCAAAGGGAGTTAATGTATTTGGAAACTATTCACTTGGCTTCGTATAACAGGGCTGCTATCATCAATCGGCTGAAATCATTCAACCCTTCTACTTTAATCTCTTGAAACAAATACACGTTTATCGCTTACGTGATCGTTATGGTATCTTATCCGTTAAGCTGATATTTCGCCAAGATCGTAAGGAGCTGATTAGCCGTTCTGTTGTTTGAGTCAGTAGAACAATCACTGTAATACAACTGATTGTGTAACCGAGTCTCGTTGATCTTAACGCTAGTTTATTATTGCGGTGCTGATTCTCGTTCCTAAACAAGAACTGAGCATCACGATATACGTCGTTCTTTTTACGTCATGATCATCTCAACTAGTATTTAATTTAACTTATTTTCACGTTTAGTTATGTTTTAAACGTAAGATTGTGGTAAATTTCCTAAACAAATCTGAGACTTAATTTCAGTTATTACACCCCAGCCAGTCAAAACAAAATTTAAGGCTAACGTAACAGCAAATGTGTAATTTTAACATGAGGTTTAACGTTCAACTATTATGTAGATGAATTTGTTTCTCCTATTCAAGCTGCAACTTAAATAGGAGTACGAGAAAACGTGTGACGGCTGGAGGTTGTGGCGCACCTCTGTGATCCCGCTACCGGGAGGCCTGGTCTAGCGGATGATTTGCGGTGGTGAGTCCTGGTGCTGCGGGATCTGCGTTGAATGGACGTCCGCACTGAGCTGAGCATCGACATGGATCCTCGGGAGGAGTCCTGGGAACCCAGGTTAGCTAAGGAGGCGCGTACCGGGCCAGGGGGGGAACCCAGCAGCCAAAAGCGCCCGTGTCCAGCAGCAGTGGGATCCCGTCCCTGAGTAGAACTGCAGTACCAGCCCTACCAATAAAGCCATACCTAGAACTTTTTTTTGTTTCAACCAAATGAATGTAATTTCAATAAACATGGAGACCACAAATAGCACTGTGTTACTGAACAACGAGAGATTTCCGTACCAAGGTTGTAAGTACCCAAATTTATAAACCCGAAGTAAACTTGCGCCAGTTTGGAGACGATCAGGAACACTAACTTCCTGAAAACAGATTATGTGGTAGACGTGCGAGAGTAAGTGGGAAGCTTAAGTTGGAGTTCATTGGAGATTCCTGTCAGGTTTTGAGTAAGGAATCTAAGGATCCTTGTCAGATTTGCTCTAGTTGAAATAGTTCACCCTCTGTCAATGGCTGCTACCTTCTGGTTTGATTGTTAGCTGTGGCTTTCTTCTGGATCGTTTCCTAGCAAGCGCTTTCGCTTCTCCTGCGTCTCCACTTATTGGGCAGGTGGGAGGGATGCACCGGGCGGCAGACGAGACTGTTACTTCCGGGCGTTGAGGATGAGTTAGACTAGAGAATAACTTCCTGAGGTTTATCGGGCGGATTGGAGGACGTCTCGAATTCTTCATCAGGGTCATGGGTGTCATGGTTTGCTGGGAGAGTTGGGGTATATGGACGGCGGATTAGGGGAGGATTAGACTCCAAGCTAGCTAGCTATAGCTAAGCTAAGCTAAGCGAGCTAACTAATTTTTTTAAACTTGTGTTGACGTTCTTGAGCAAACTATAAATGAAACATTAAAGTTATCACGGTTATGAATTTGTTAATTGTCGTTAACTAATTTCAGTTAAAGTGTAGAACTTTTTTTATTGTCGTAACTTCTTCTTTTGCGATATGTATAAACAAAGTTACACTTTTTGCGTAAATAAGAACCTTCTGAATATTAAGGTTAAGTACATTGTTTAAATTGCTGTATTACCCATGAATAAATTAAGTTCACCTTTCAAACAGAGTTGAATCGTGAACGTATACTGAGATTGATATTTCGATGCTCGTTAACAATCAACAAATGTAGTCGTCCTCCCCGACGGAATCATTGTGTAACCAGCTGCAGCGTCAATGGGACAGAACTTCATCGATTGTTGCAGACGTTCACTGTCGAAATTGACAATATTTATAAATCAAGATCATAACCCTGCGGTCATTTCATTTTCTAAGTCGCTGATTTGACCTACTGTAACAAAGGCGCAGGGTAAAATGCAAGCCAGCTGGTTTAAGTGATGTAAATTTAACCTCCTAATTGAATTTTTATCTGCAATACCTTTCGGGGTAGTTGTTCAGCAGAGCGATTTCCATCTGGCTGACGTAGAGAGCAGTGCTGCAGGGACCTATGCACCATGTCGCTGGGTTCAGATCACCTTGGTATTGCCAACGCAAGTCTATTAGACTGATTTGACCCAAATCTTTGCTGCTGGTGAATGGGAAAGACTTGTCTGATCCGTGGGTGATGCTGGAAATCGGTCTGTTAGGGCAATTGACAGATTATAACGGTTCAATTTGACTTGGAAAAGATACAGGGACATAACATCTTTCGAACAATAGAACTGTCTGAGGTTATCGGTGACTTTTAGATGTTATGTAATAATATATAATTCGTTTAATTTCAATATAATACGTCTCTTGTAGATATTAAGAGACGTGTCAACAGTATGTATTCGTTTAATTTCAATATAATGCGTCTCTTGTAAATATTAAGAGACGTGTCAACAGTATGTTCAACAGTTCGTCTTTATTTGAAGCTGGAAATTATACTAAAGATATATGAACGATCTGAACTGGTTAATCAACATTTAACTCTTAAACGAATACCATTAATAACAGCATATTAAGTACATAAATCATAATACGTTGGTAATAACATCCCCCCTTGCATCCCTTATACAGAACTTGCTAATAGCCATAGTACAAAGCTAAGTAAAAGCTGATCAACAGCCCTATCGTTTCTTCCATTCAAGTTCTAGCAAGGCACGTTTATACTAGCTGAATATCTATAGAATCTATAGTTTTCTGTCATTGTGCTAAGTATTATTAAGCACATTGTTCAACACCACCATGTAGTCGAGGCCATGATAATACTAAACTTTATGGGCAAATTACATGTCAGTGCACTTACTCTGAAGTTAAAGATATAGCGGCTAGTTGGTCTTGGCTTCCCTGGACGGTAATTACTGGCTTGCCGTACACAATCTGTTTAGCGTCCAGCGGCTTGGATGTTTTCAGTACAACGCTGTAGTGGTACACTGTTTAAAACCGAACGTACGTTAAAGCATTATGACGTTTTGTGAACGGTAACGAATACAAATAAAGTTGCAGCTGGAGTTTTTTTTATTGAAAATTTTATTTGAAATTATTGGTCAGTAAATGTTAAAAATCAGCCAACAAATAGTCGATTAATTCTAATTCCAATTAATGTTGTGATGCGGAAAGGTTTAAATAGATGTTGTTGGATTACGGACGAAAGGGGATTTCGATCCTGCTTTCAGGTACAATGGAACGTTGATCCTTGTCCTGGAAGGATAGAGCGCAGCATCTAGACCCATCTTGGCGCATTTGGTATTGTCGTTACCGCAAGAACTGCAGTCGCCCTACAATGGAAACATAATTGCAGGTTGACCATGTACATAGTTAGGGTTTTATAGTTTGTATGTTTGTAAGCTTCGATAGATAGATAGATAGACAGATAGATAGATAGATAGACAGATTGATAGATAGATAAGTAGATAGATAGAATATAGGTAGATAGACAGATAGATATACAGATAGATAGATAGGTAGATAGACAGACAGACAGACAGACAGACAGATAGATAGATAGATAGATAGATAGATAGAAAAATAGACAGGCAGGTAGGTAGATAGAATTACTCGAAAGCATAATAACGATCATATCAAGTACATCTGTTAATTAACTGTTATACCTTTACTAATCAATCTTATAATCTAAAAATCTAGTTGTAAAATAGAAATAGAAGATTACCCGCAGAAAAGCTGCATAGCTGCTGCACTCGTATCCCACCAGGTTCTCTTTCAGCGAGGCGATGAACAGACTGACGGATCGACGATGACTGCAGAAAATGATCTCCAAAAGCGGAGTCGGTTGCAAAATGCTGTTAAGCACCAGGGGTATAGGATTGCAATCGGGTTGTTCCATTCCTCCGTTAACGTAGAAATCCAAATGTCCCACTGACGTTAGTCCAGCTCCTTATCAAACAAAATTATTGGGTTTACTGGTTTAATTTAGCAAAGATTTTCCGTTAGTTGAAATGGTTGGGTTAACAATGTGTTTACCTAGACCGAGGCTGCTATTCCTGGCGTTGGTGTGAATGGCGTCGACGAAAATGGCGTCGGATGTATCGAGTCGTACGAATTTCGGCATTCCCATGAAACCCGGTCCCGCAGGATCCAGTGCTATTGTAAAACATGGTTATCATTAAGACTTATTATTCGTACTTAAATTTTAATGTTTAATGCATTTTTAAATCTTCATAGTTACATCTAAACATCAGTATTGTTAATTATAGGCACATACCATTCATCTTTAAAAGTGTATACAGTAATATCTACAATAGTTATAGCGATACCAAAAACAGGATTTACCATAATCACTGCCCGAAGTTTCGGGTGGATATAACATACGAGTTGCTTAAAAAACTTAGCATACGTTATTGTCTAAATCTCCATAATAGTGTAATAAATTATAATTAATTTTAATATTACTCTGTTTTATGAAGAAAGAGACTTCAACATGTCTTTGTCGTCTTACCCTGGCATTTTAAAAGTCATAGTGGAAAGAGGTTATCTAACCTGTGATCCTGCCCATGTTGGGTATCCCTTCTCCAGCATACCCGCCTATATGAGCTCCTAGACTATGACCGATGATATGCACGTCCTGGGCGTTAATACTGTACTTGGCCTTAGTATACAACAGTTTAACATGATCAGTTATTATAATAATGTTAATTGTATTATAAGCAAATAGTATTCATACTATGGTTAGTGACACCAATATAGTAATTCATGGTAATCACTGCCCGAAGCTTCGGGTGGATACAACACACGAGTTGTTTAACGCTATATCTACTTCTCAATCTCAAAAGACTTAATTGATATTAGCTAAGATTGTGGTACCTTTAAAGCGTTGATAAGGTAGGCGATTTCCAAGCCAACGACCCTGGCGGAACCCAAGGAATTGAAGTAGTCGACGCTAGCGCCTCTGGCCCAGTCGACGGCAATTACGTTAAAGTCGCCAACCTGCAGTAAGGCGCCGGCCATATCCTTTGAGGAAAACGATAATACACACCTTACTATTTATGATGAATTGTATTTACTGTTCAGATAATACTTCAATTTAGTTGAGTTATTAAAAAATAATACTATAAATGCATTATGTAAAATTTGTATAATGATTATTTGAAACTTGCGGATCACACAGAGTTATATGGCATACGCGATTTACGATCTTAATTCAACAACATCTAACGAACGAAATTCTAACAACTGTTCCAATTATTTAACCACACAAGATTTATTCGTATGGTAGTAAATGTTGCAAGTTATCTAGTACAGTTATACTCTCCAGAGTCTAAACCAAGGACGCGAATCTAAATAGGCGTCAAGATTAAATTTAGCGGCAAGTGTAGGAATCTCGTAATAAATCTACAAAAATCCTATACAATATATATTTGTCTCGATTGCTTAACAGCATGGAGACATATTGTTCACTTTTCTCCACTCCACGTTTTTTTTTTCTTTTCTTCCCCCCGTTTTTCTTCCCACCTTTTCAAATTCCCTATCTGTTTCTATGTTAGATCGTTGTCCTATCTCTTAACATGGGAGCCAAACAAGTCCGGGCATGCTTCGGCCCTCTTTTCCACTGCGGACGAGTCAACCCGCCTTCTCGCCCCACCATGTCGCCCCACCAACTCGCCCCACCAACTCGCCCCACCAACTCGCCCCACCAACTCGCCCCACCATCTCGCCCCNTCAAATTCCCTATCTGTTTCTATGTTAAATCGTTGTCCTATCTCTTAACATGGGAGCCAAACAAGTCAAGGGCATGCTTCGCCCTTTTTTCCACTGCGGGCGAGTCAACCCGCCATCTCGCCCCACCATGTCGCCCCCACCAACTCGCCCTTGCCAACTCGCCCTTGCCAACTCGCTCCCACCAATTCGCCCCGCCATGTGCCGCAAATGAGTCGATCCGACGTTTCGCGCCTTTTTCAACTGCATACCAGTCCTATACGTACTTATGAGTCACATATGAGTCGATTTGACTTTTCGCGCTCTTTTCAACTGTGGACCAATCAGTTGCGTACCCGCGTGTCGTACATGAGTCGACTCGACTTTTGACGCTCTTTTCTACTGCGGTCGACTCAACTGCGTACCCACGTGTCATATATGAGTCGACTCAACTTTTGACGCTCTTTTCAACTGCGGTCGACTCAACTGCGTACCCATGTGTCGTATATGAATCGACCCAACTTTTTACGCTCTTTTCAACTGCGGTCGACTCAACTACATACCCACGTCTCGTATATGAGTCGACTCAACTTCTGGCGCTCTTTTCAATGGCGATTGACTCAACTGCTTACCAACATGTCGTACATGGGTCGACCCAACTTTTGACGCTCTTTCCAATGCAAATTTTCCAGCTAATGAATAATTTTAGAGTCTTCTTCATTCGATTGCTACGCACAAACACACATAGCAAATAACAAAGACAATTCATTCACTGAACATTATTTAAATGGGATCTAAAGTACGGCAGACAAAACCAGGTTACCTAACACTAACTACTGCGAGAAAGTTTAAAATAGCGAACACAAAAACTGAATTATAGCTACGTAAGTACTGTACTGTGGCTGGGGGCTATGGGCGAGAGCCTGCATGCCCTCTTTCATGAATAATAAAAAACTGTACTGTGGTGCAGAAAAGAAAGCAATGGAGACAAACTATTCCTCGGTGAGGGTAGTACTATGTTTTTTTCTATCGTTTAAAATCTCTAGTAATATTATATAGGAATATTCTTAGGAATATTCGATACTTTTATCTACGAAGGGGACGACCAAGTAGTGATCAATATTAATACTAGCCTGTTTCTTACCAGCGTGTTTAAGACGATATACGTCTGTATAATTAGGCTTACCGGACTGGGCGCACCTGATTGCTGCAGGCAACTCAAGCATAGGCTACTAGCATGGAGCTACGGTTTCTTAAGCTTCTTGTTGAAAAAAAAGACGTTTTTACCCCACTTTACCTAGACAGTTGGAATGCGCAGGAAAAATGCTTTCTTTTCTTGTAAGAGTTTTGCCGAAAAACCATCACTGGCGACAACAAAATGAATATAAACTTCATACACTTAAAGCGAAATCGGGCTGAACCTCTGACCAAGCGTCATTCCTATTGGTTAGCTTGCTTTAAAAGACCCTCTACCATTGGCTAGGTAAGGCTAATTGGACAATATCTTTTTAAATAAGTTGACAACTTTTATATCAGAGTTTAGTCTCGGATCCCATCTACCAAAATATACATAAACATATATCTGCATATACCAAAAGGAGGTTAGTTTTTGACAATCCTCTTAAATGTACGTATTACTTATAAATCCCTGACTCATAAGATCTAAGGAAGTTTTGAATCAAACTCATATGATACTTTGGTCTAAGACTATTAGGTTTCCTATTACCATCACTACGTTTACGTCTTGTTAAAGTAATACTAAAATATGGACTAGCAGAATCTAACGACTTAGATTTGCCTCGCAAATTAGCATATTCAGATAATAAACCCATTCCTTTTATTTTGTCATTCAGCCCAAATGGAAAACCTGTATGAAGTATACGTATCCAATAATCTTCCTTGTCCAATAATTCCCCCCTAAGTAAGTTAATAACATCACTATCGCTAAAATTTACGTAATCTGTTATTTGTACTGTAAGTTCCTGTAAACTATAATTAGTTGAATTAAGTGGTTGTAAAAAATTATATATTGAAGAGAAAGTTGGAAAGCCCCTCTAGTAACACTCGACATGAAACTAGTTTCACTACCTTAGATGCCCACCTCTAAACATCACACACTTGCCACAGGCTCCAGGGTTAACAGGAACAAGGTTTCCGAGGCTAGCTTTATTGGTACTCATGGGAGAAAAGTAAATGAAAGGAAGAGACGTAGGTTCGGTTAGTAGTTCCAAGGCAAGTCCGAGGAGGTCCAGGTCGAAGCCAGAATAAGAAAAGCGTTCCGTATAAATTAGTCTAGTTAATAATGTTAGTCAACCCATGAACGCAATGCGTTCCATGTCAAGTCAATATAGTTTATTCATGTTTGTCAACTTATGAACGCAATGCCTTGTATATCAATTCAACCTACTTGAAAATGATAGACAACCTACGAAAGCAATGCTTTCCATGTCAAGTCAAGCTATGTTATTCGACTAGTCGATGAACGTGATGCGCTCCTTGTCAAGTCGTTCGCAATCCATACTGGCACATTCATTCTGCGAGCGAGTGAATCAGAATTCCCTTTCCAGTGCACATTCAAACAGCAATTGAAAGTATCAGAATACCGTTTCTAGTTTATACCAACATACGTTCATACTGCGAGTAAGATTATCAAAATGCCGTTTCCGAACTGTGTTTCAAACTGTGCCTGAAAGTATAAGAATTTCGTTTCCAGTACAAATTTACTGTGTTTTAAACTGTGACTGAAAACGATCCGAATATCGTTTCCAGTGCAGATTCACTGTGTTTCAAACTGACTGAGAGTATCAGAATATCGTTTTCAGTATTGAATGACTATGTTTCAAGCTGTGAGCGACAGTACTAGAATATCGTAATTAGTCAGGGATAAGCACCTCTGTGCAACAAAACTGAATTTTTTGAAAGGGAAGATATAATTTAACAAAGGTACAAAAAGTAAAAAGTAAAGAATAAATTGATACTGCTTTTGAAAACGAGTTTGTATTTCACAGATTCAAAGTTTCCAGTAGATTTTGCAAGCTTTTCACGGACTTCGTCTTCATCAATTGCCCTTTCACCTTCTCGGGGTACTTCTCAGCCATCCGGTTAAGAGCACCTGCCACAATAGCCAACATATTAACACGCAAACTAGAAACCACATCTTATTACAATTAGTAACGGTACTAGATAATTACTCATAATGGTAATTCACTGGGTAAAATTATGGTTAGTAATGTCAAATAAATGACTAAATAAATAAAAAGTAAACTTAAAATTAAATAAGTAAAACAGTAAATCAATGGTTATTAATATTAACACATTTAACGGGTTGTTATCGTAGGGTATTGACAATACCATTACAGAATAAAAATTCCCATTAACGAAAATAGCAATATTAATTTTATTATTCCAACCAATAATGGTTATTATTGCTTTTAATAATGGTCGTCAATGGTACTAAATTCATTAATTAATAAATAAATTAATTAATGGTAATGGACTAAATTCAAAACTTAATGTAAAATTAAGTAAGTAATACAGTAAATTAATGTTTGATAACTGTTATCGATGGTAATAATTATTTTATCATTACACAATAAGGATTCCTCTTAACTAGAATTATAATTCTTATAATTATTACTGCGATCTGTAGGTTAAAACCGAATCATAGAGTTCGAACTGGTATTCATACTTCTGGCTTCCGCTGCAGTTGGGCCATCGGCATCATCCATCAAAAGGATCGCAAGTTCCAGAAATCTATCCAGCAGCTTTTCAAAATTAAAATCTCGGCTGAGACTAAGGAAATTTGAGGTTAAACTCCTGACAGCTGCGATTCGAACTTGGCGGTTGACATCGTCCAGACGTCCAATCAGCGCCGTCGTAAGCGGAATCCAGTCTTTCTCGTCCACCTCGTTCAAAAGGCGTGACAAAGTCGACGTAACAACTCCTCTGGTTCGTGTCTCTTCGTCTTCAATTAAGGATAGCAGAGGAGCGGATGTAAATTCACCGGCTGGAAGGATTCCTGCTTCGAAGGATTCGCACCAGCAGACGGTAGCAGCTGACCTGAGTATTGCAGCAGCGTTTCCAGGTTTCCAGTGAAGGTTCTCTCGTAAATGGGGGACAATTTCATGGAGGAAGTAATCCTTCCAGAAATCTGACGTTTCCAGGTTTTTCAGTTTGGACGCCAGGATACTGAAGGTTTTCAGCCGGAGTTCAGGTGAAGTCGAGATCGATAAAAGAGACGGGAAAATGGAGGAAATGAACGGAATTTCAACCAGTTCCCAATGTTCGACCAGAAACAGCACCTTTTTCCAGTCCATGGAATCTGCAGTCCAGCTTGAGATGTCTTTGCTATCCAGCCGGAAGAGATCCGTATGTTTGCAGAAGTAATCCGCTGCTGAATGGAAACCGTTCCGGGCTGCTAGCTGTTGAATTAGATCTGTAAAGAATAACTTACATTAATAACAATAATTATAAATAATAGGCTTTGATGAATTAGAAAAATTTATTAATATTAATAATATACACAGTTTTATTGTTTAATTTATTATTATCTTATAATTCTCTTGCATTGTAAATTAACTGTAATTAAACATAATCATATTATTTATCCTCTAACTCGCTAAGTCGTCTGTTCGTACTTTTTTTAATGATATTACCGAAACAAGTTTTATCTTTGGAGTTAAAACTTGCAGCTCCCAAGTTCAAAAGGACCGTCGCCAGCTTTTTCACTACTTCTCCATTCTCGGTATTCAGTGCGTTGATTAGGGACGGACAGCAGCGGGTCAACTTAGTTGAAGATTCCGAGTCCTGTAAAAACGATAGGTTATTTTACAATTAATAAAGCTGACACAGTGTAAAACTTTAAATGAAATGAACAATATCATGTTAACTTAACTTAATTAGCTTCATAAAATTAGATTAGTAAAATCGGCTAGGAAACAAACACTAACGGTTAAATTACATTGGGATACAGCACAGTAGCCCAATCAACTTTAAACAAAACGTAATCAAACTTGGTATATAGATAACAAATTGATTTCAAGTTACAGTATAACCTTAATTGATTATTGTAAACATCAGTTAATTCGATTCATTTCTTTAAATTAATAGATATTCAGGACTTGGAAAAATAGCCAAGGATCCGAAATCAGCTACAGTCAGATCTCATCGACCAAATATTTAAACGCTTCAAACCCGTCTTGTATTTTTTTGTTAAGTTTAGTAAAGCTGGCTTACTCGCATCCTGCGAGTGCTGCCAGCATACATCCCTTGCTTTACTCGAACCTTTTAGTTTGCCTCAAGTAGTTGATTAGGCTCTTCCATAGCCGTATGTCTTGGGTACGGCTTCCTCGACACATTCGCACTGCTCTGTGTCATTTAAAAAGAAGCGTTTCAAATAGCTGTTCAGTTTACAGTGTCCTGTTAAAGTCTGAGTCATCTGAAAGGGAATATCCAACCTGCACAACGTACTGGCAGCTTCAACTGTAGGAAAAAAACCGTCGGGTGTGCTGACTAAGCCTGCATGCCTGCCACTCTTCGTCCCAAATGGCGGTAACAATACGCCGGACCTGTGCTTTCACGTACGCTGCCGCCAGAGCCACCTGAATGGTGGGTCTACCGGCGGACGCTTCCTTGGCGTTGAGGTCGGCAATTTCGTTTCCCTCGTGGCCCAAGTGTCCGGGAACCCAGTTGAGCGAGATCGTCGACTCGGCCCGGCGCATTAGTTCTTTACATTCGTGATAGATCTCGCTCACTTTGGTGTCCAAGTGGCAGGACTGCAGGGCCGACTGACAGTCGCTGTACAGCATGGTTTCTCTCCTAAAAGATGACTCTCTTACGTATCTCGATGCCGTTAAAAGGCCGTACCCTTCAGCTTGGTATATCGTGGTGTGGCTGGGCAACGCTCCTTTTACTACTTCTATACCTTTATCGTGGCTATGACAACACTAAAACCAACTAGATTTCCTATTTTGGATCCATCAGTAAAAATATTGTTTCCCTGGAGAGTTTGTACATGGAGGTATGGGTTGATTTGGTGCTGAGAGGTTAAAAGACTTGATTTCACATCGTTTCATGGAGGACACGATTCCGAATAAAAACGACTCTGCTGCTTCACATTTTGGGGCGTTTTCTAATTTACTACGTCTTTTAGTGCCGTTTTTGATGAGGGTGCTATATTGAAGTTTCTAAGCTGCGAGCATCTCAGGGAGGCTTGTGCCCTCGGTTCCAAGTCCAGTGGTAAAAGATTCGTTAGGATAAGTAGAGGTTGTGTGGAATGCTCGTACAATTCCTTGTGTAAAAAGCCGCTGTGTTGATCTTAAATTTTTTGGCACCATTTAAAACGCGTCGCATTAACCCACACTGAACAACAATACAGAACCTTTGGCAAGAAAACTACTTTATACAACAATAACAGCCGAGACCTACTGAGACCCTACGTCTGTCTAAAATAACGTCGAAGTTCGAAAATAAAACGCTTTCCAGCTTTGCACTTTTCTCCGATGTGTTTTTTCCAGTTCAGTTTTCTGTCTAAAAGCATCCCCAGATGCCATGTCGACTCACTGGGCTTGATGGGTGTTCCTTTTACGTTTATGACTAGATGGTTGAATGCCGAGCGCCTCTTTGTAAAGATCCTTAAAACCGTCTTGATCGTGTTTACACTTAAGTTTCTTCCGTTCACAGATGTTTATCAATGTTGCACTGTTTCACTCCAGTCCTTCTGTTGCACTTTGTGGGTCTTGATCTGTGACCGTCTTTTAATTTAACAGCAAACAACTTAACTTTAACTATTAATAGAATTAGTTTTTCATTCTTTCCTTCATAATGATTGGAATAAATATTACCCGAAGAACCTCACTAAGGATCGATAGTATCTCGACGGTGTTTTCAGCGCAAGACTTCAACGTGGATTCGTCCTTAACTCCCAGGACAAGACTGCTGAAAACTAAGAGATGAGCTTGACCGGTCTTTTCGTCCTCGTTTAACACGTTTCGAAATTCATCAAGGGCTGCAGGGCAACAGATCGCACCGAGTTGAGATGAAGCTTTTCCGGCCTAGATAACATATTACAAAAATAATAATAAAATGCGTTTTTTTGTAAATGTTACCCATTCTCTCGTTCTCACGTCATCATCGCCAGACTGGAATAGCAGAAGTATGAGAATATCACGGATTTTCGGTTGGACCGTCTCCTGGAAATGTTGCAATGTGGCGTACAGAAGTTTCGCAGCGTTCAGCTTAACCTCGGGGTTCCAGTCTTCGGCATCCTGTCGCACGGTTTCCAGAATACTATTAAGAGCTTGACCTAGGAATATTCAAAAGTTGCAAAACTAATCTAGATTTCGCTTTCAGAGTTGCTATATAGGTTTTACCCAGTGACATCTTCTCAACACGAGACAGTTGCTGCTGCGCTTTATGGCAGACCTCGGGAAAGTCATCGCACGTCCCTATAAGCAGGACTGGCAGCAACAATTGGTTGTACCGGTCGTCGGTGTCAGGACGATGTATGGATTCGGCCGCTGCGGTAACGGCTGCTTGTCGGATGTAAGGGTTATTGTCAGACATCTCTTGTTTGAGGTGCGCGGAGAGTTGCGGGATCAGTAGCTCCGAGCCAAACACCGTGACAGCGCCTAGCGCTTCGAGGCAGCTCACTCGTACGTTACCCTGACGATGCTTTAACCCCGCGGCCAAATGAGTCACGAAAGATTTGCACTGCAGCTGGAATAACTCAGGATATCTTTTCCCAAAAACACAGACTGCCCTGCAACCTTCTTTCACAACTTCGGGATACCCGTCCTTGAGCGCAAGAATCAGGCCCGTGAAGGCCGTGTCAAGACACAGTTTGAGAGCATCTTTTGACATTCGGGTCAGCAGATTTGTTACTAGTTTCAAGTAGTGAAGACGCAGCTCTTCCGATGCCTCGGAGGGAAGTATCTTGCAAACTGTTTTTACTATTTCCGTGAAGTCTACAGTTCTCGCCACGTCCCGTTCAATAAGAAGTGACAGGATTTCAGTTATGAGCTGACGGCAGCTTTCCATGGATTCCTGCATCATGTGTTTGACGAGCTTCTTAGCCAACTGGGCTGATTCAAAATCTTGGTCTTGCTGGACAAGTTTTTTCATGTCATTCAAAGCTTTTCTTCTGACAAACTTATTGTCATCGCCTAGCGCAGTTAGTGGTTCTTCAAACGGATCATTCATAGTATCAACACTAGTTTCAGCCATATTGACAGAGATTTATGAAAGAACAACCAGTTTTCCGTAATTAACCAACTGGGGAAGTTAAAAACTTGATGAAACTTTTAACAATTCTAACATGAACATGCAACCCAAATGAACCTAAACAAGCGATACGATACCATGGCAACCGTAACCCAGCGTTGCCATATCGTAAAGTACAGAAATCAAATTCCTTTATTTTTATTTTATGAGAATTAATTAGCAGTATATATATACACAGTTGAGTTGAATATGTTTTTGTTTTACTAAAAGTTAATTTTTCCTTGTTTAGGAAAATTATTACTCAAGAGATTAGACCAATCCAATTCTTTAACTTGTATGATTCTGTAACAATTTCCCAGCGCTACATTTCAAATCCTTTGCTTGTACTTGTACGAGTTAGTCTGCTGCAGTGTTAGAAAAACGAAATGATAGGGAGCCCCCCACCATTTGCTCCCATGTTGGCTTATGGCAGAATTCAAGCAAACGACGTCGTGTAAGCCAAAGATAAAATACTGAAGTTGATGCGAAAATATATTTTCAACACATCATTTTAACTACAGCATGGTTCTCGATATTTCCAACGGTGCACTTGGTATCGTATCTAATGAATCTAAGCCAGTGGGGGTCAATGCAGTCAAGTCCAGTGGGTTACAAACGGTTGCGTACTGAGTTTCAGTTGACGAAGGAACAGGAGTTGTAACAGCATTGGTCGTTTCAGTCGCCAACGTTACAGGTAGTTCCAACGCAGTTTCGATGACCTCAGCAACAGCGGTATCAGTTGTTTCACTAACAGCTTTCAGTCCTTGCAATAGTGATACAAGCAGGTTTTTAAGCTGCTCCTCACGAAACTTGGCTCTTTTGTAGGACGACACGCTTTTCTGTAGCTCTCTTTCCAAGACTTCAGCAGGCCCGTAGTAATCCATGATGTCGTTATAGTCGTCTGTGAAAATGTCCTGCAACACAAAACATGCATTGTCAAATGAACTGCGATCGTCTTTTTGGTTAGAAAAAACACCTTTACCTCTGCACGGTTGTTATCAGCAGCAAAGGGATAATCTTCCATGTAGTGCTTAGACAGTACTTTGTAAAAGCTTGCCCCAAAAACACCCAAGCTGGCTTGCTGCAACAAGGTTAAAAGGAGTAAAACCTACGAGATAAAAGGAATATAAACATTAAAATGAAAATAAGTTAACAGAGTATAAATGAAAAGAACCGGTATTTAATAACGTCAGTAATGTAACTCAGTTCAACTTTAGCTAAATCTAAAAATAGGATCGGTCCAACGACTTGTTTAATCACGCTGACTTTAAATACTATGTCTTTCAAACAACTGTAACTATAGATCAGTTTAACTGAGTTGTATCGCAGAACCTTGAGAGAGAACATGGTAGTATAGTCCTGCTAAGGTCACTTGTCAAAGGTAAACTGATCGATGTATATTTAACTTGGCTAATGATGGCGCCTAGATTACGCTGCAGGCCGATCAGGTCACTAAATAATGACCTTTACTTTCACTTTCTGTGAACTGGGTACTTCGTGTAGCCAGCTCGCTAATGGATTTATACGGAGACGTTAAAGAGGCATATAACTAACTTAATACCAGACATTATGTTGATTATCAAATATCCTTTTTTCAGTTGTAAGCTCTTTAAATAACATATGTGAACAATAGAATATTGGTAAGTATGGATTGTACAGTCAATAGGTATTTTTAAAAAGGGTAATGAATGGCGGATTAAGATTATTCCTAACTTTTAGGATTTTATTTTGGCAAAACTAACAGCCAGGTTTCGACGAAACTTGACGTCCGTGTTACGTGCTATTAGATCTACCTTGGCTATTTTTTGGACTACTATATCTTTGTAACTGTAGGAGCAATAAACAATCAACTTTTCCTCAGCAAGAACTCATTTTTATTTCTCTTGTAGACTGTACTATCGTAACTGTCAAAGAAGGATTAATGGTTAAATCACGACAGGTTTTTACAAACACGATTCATAGCCTTCGCCGTGCATATGTTACACGTATTGCAATTAAATGTAACGGAATAGATCAATTGTTCTTAAAGTTAGGCTAATGTTGCTATAAAGTGGTGTTGATAACACTATAGTAAAGATTTCGTTATGTAGAAAACCTATTAGTTTTTTAACGATTTCTGTTCAAGTACACATATTCTGTCCGCTACGTAAACTGAAATCATGACTTAAATTGTGAATCAACACCACTGGTTAAAACACGTTGTATTTACGCAACTGTTCCTTTACAAATACAAAACAAGCAATTCTAATATCTACGGTAATGATGCTGTACAGGCTTTTGATAATTATACACCGTTGTTGGTTTATACGGGGCCTTCAGATAAGGCTTTTTATACGACACCCGTGGAGTCTCGTAACGCCTAGGAGCAGGGGGATACTGCTGGTAGGGTTTAGTAGAAGCAGATTGATAGGCTTGTTGATAGGGATAAGGAGCAGGGCGATACACCGTAGGATAGGGGACCTTGTAGGGAGCGGCAGTAGTTTTGTAGTAAGGGGTAGTTGGCTGATAAACCTTAGATACCTCGGACTTCTCTTTGGGTTCCTTAGAAACTTCGGTCTGTCCCTTACCCATTCTAGCAGGTTTGGGTGCCGGGGTAGTCTCTTTGGGTTCCTTAGGTTCCATAGACATTTTCTTCGGTTCCTTGGAATCTGTGGGTGCCCCCTTCTCCTTATCTGCAGAGTCGGGTTTAGCCGTGGTCGCTTCGGTCTCCTTGGGTTCCTTAGGCGTCTCCTTCTCCTTAGGTTCTTCTTTAGACTCCTCAGCTCCTTCCTTTTCCATTTTTGCGGGTTGGGGTCGATAGGTGGTCGTTTCAGTTTCCTTGGGTTCCTTAGGCGTCTCCTTAGGTTCTTCTTTAGACTCCTTAGTTCCCTCCTTTTCCTTAACTGCAGGTTGGGGCTCAGGGGTAGTCGTTCCAGTTTCCTTAGGTTCCTCAGGCGTCTCCTTGGGTTCTTTAGACTCCTCGGATCCTTCCTTCTCCTTACCTGCAGGTTTGGGTCCAGGAGTAGTCGCCGTGGCATCCTTGGATGCCTCGTAGGTTTTCTTGGGTTCCATGGGCGTCTCCTTGTCTTTGGACTCCTTGGTTCCTTCCTTCTTCATTGCTGAAGGTTTGGGTCCAGGATTAACCGTTTCAGCCTCCTTGGGTTCCTTGGGCGTTTCCTTGGGTTCCTGCTTCTCCATCTTAGCAGGTTCGGTTGACGCTTCAGGCTTCTGGGAAGCAGCATGTTTCTTGGAGTCGGGTGCCCTGGTTCCTGGCTTCGTGCTGACGGATGGGTGCGCCGGTACGTACTTGACATCAGCCTTGTACTGTCCATCCTTATCCGTATAAGTGACGACTTGCTTGCGACCGTCCGGGTAGACAATGGTGTAATTGCCGACTGTGCCGCTAGAGTCGCGAGTTTCGCTTCTGGTCTGCTCAATGTTGCCGTAACCGTCCCTGACGACGTAGCTGAACCGGTACTTTGATAAAGGCTACTTAAGGAAATTCAATATTTTTCATTAACGTTTAGCTTGTAGTTAATATTGAATTACCTCTCCCTCGAAATCTTGACCGTACGCTTGCCTGTCGACATCGGCGTAAACTGCAGGCTCGGCTTCCATCGTGACGTCGCCAGAGTCTGTGCTTCCACGCGTAGTAACGAAGGCACATAGCAAAATCTGGTAAGAAGACAAGGTTATTTTTCATTTTTTTTATCGAGACTTGATTACTGTTCTAGTTAACTGCGTTTCTGACTTAATTCCATAGCGTCTTAAACGTAGAACCAGTGACTGGAACGGCAACATTATGATAGGAGAGAGTCAAGTTTGAAATGGAAACTAGGTGATTCGTCCAGTTACTAAGTGTTAGAGGGTTTAGAGCCAAGCTCACCAGTTGGATATTTCACTTTTTCCTAAAAAGTACATTAGAGCAGCAAGTCAGTCCAGTTACTTACTTACCAGACAAAGAATGGACATTTTCCAGCGCCGTAGGACAATAGAAACAGCTAACTCGATAAGATCTCTTCGAAATGACCCTTGCTGTATGCAAGTGGTCCCTTTTATTGCCACTGTTGCGGTTTGGTTGCCTCATCGAAGGTCAAGATAACCTTTACCGAGAAGAGAAAAAGGTCAGCTGCTAACCTTGGATTCCTCGAAGTAATGACAATTAGTCGAATAGAAAGGAGAGTTTTAGTTGGGTTGGGGAAGAAGACATTCAGTATTACTAAGAAAGTTCGGAAACCTCGAATAGAATTTTACTCATAATAAGCTAATTGAATATATAATTTTAACTCCATGTGTAATTCTTAAGGGATAAGTAAGATTGATCAAATTGACATTCTCTGCGAATGGGTACTTATAATTTTTATGTCGTTAATGTATTATATGAATCGTGCAACTCGATTATAAACTTTAATCAAAAGGTCATTATTAAAAAGGATCTGCCCGAGTATTGCATAGTTAATATGTACACGAATGCTAAAACTTCCTTATAAAAGTGTAAAATTAATTTTAATCAAAATCAATCTGTGATTTTTGAGCAGTCATTTGAGGAGGTGATTCTAACTCACTTTAGCTGTAAACATCGTAAAAGTATTATGGCGAATTAAAAGCAATAACTTACCGAGGCGTACAATACAAGCAGTACAAACTGTTTGATTAAGCTGGCTGAATATGAAGGATTTTATGTCGTAAAATAAGTAAGAGCATTAGCTGTATTAGGTATAGCAGCTTCCGACGGCTTTAAAAACGAACAATGATCTGCAACAATATAAGCCATAAGCATCAAGATAATCGGTAAAAGTATAAATAAATAAGTAAGTAGATGGTGTTTCATAGATTAATTAAAAGGCTATACATTCCAGTAGTCAAACGTGTATGGGGGAGGCTCGTCTGATGTTACACATTCTAATTCAGTAACGACTTCATCAACGAGAGTGCCATGTACTCGTCATAAGTTAAAATTTAGTAACGGATTGTAATTTGGATTTAATTCATACTGTTCAGTGCTGTACGAAGTAACTTGTATCAGAGTATGCCTAGAAACTTTGTGTGTCACTTGTAACGGGTAAATAGTTCTCGTTTAACTATTTAAATGTATTGCAGCTATACAAGGAAAGACAACTTTACAAAAACATAAGACACGTTGTTTTTAACATCTGTTACACAATCTAACTAATACATCGGATACGGTTTTGTGTAGTCATCCTTCATGTAAGGAGCCGGTGCAGCTTCGTAGGCAGGAGAAGGAGTGTACGCGGGTTCGTAAGAACCGTATACTGGCGCGTACGGAGCAGGTTCTGCTTTGTACGGAGCTGGAGTCATGTAAGGAGTAGGTTCAGTCGCGTAAGGAGTAGGTTCAGTCGCGTAAGGAGTAGGTTCAGTTGCGTACGGAGTAGGTTCTGCTTTGTACGGAGCTGGAGTCATGTAAGGAGTAGGTTCAGTCGCGTAAGGAGTAGGTTCTGCTTTGTACGGAGCTGGAGTCATGTAAGGAGTAGTCGCGTAAGGAGTAGGTTCAGTCGCGTAAGGAGTAGGTTCTACTTTGTACGAAGCCGAAGTCATGTAAGGAGAAGGTTCAGTTGCGTACGGAGTAGGTTCTGCTTTGTACGGAGCAGTTTCTGCCCTGTACGGAGCTGGAGTCATGTAAGGAGTAGGTTCAGTCGCGTAAGGAGTAGGTTCTACTTTGTATGGTGCAGGTTCATAGGGAGTAGGCTCAGTCTGGTATGTCACTGGTTCGTAGGCGGCCACCGGAGCGTACTGGTAGCCGTGATCCGGTGAATACTGAACGACCTGCCAGCTGTCATAAGGATAGTTGACGTGGTACTCTCCACGAACCCCGCTGGAATCGTGGCTTTCTGTACGGGCCTGCTCCTCGTTACCGTAGTAGTCGTTGACCACGTAGGCAAAGTTGTACTTTAGAGGTGCCTACAGTCCAACGAAACGCAGATAAATAGGTGATTTCATGCATCTATGATTAAGTATATGAAGTAATAGATCAAGTGAATGTTGGAATGTAAAGTTTAAACTTGGAACAAAATGCTACCCTATAGTCATCGGCGTAAGCTTCCTTGGGCTTGGGTACGGCGTATGGTCGATTCGGGTATGTCGCCGTATACTCGACTGCTTGGCCAAAACTCAGGGCTGCTGCTGCAATCTAAGAACGGATAATTTCGTGTAACATCAAATACAATATCGCCTTGTATTAACCAGTTATGAATGAATGCTGCAATGTAAAATCACTTAATTCCCCTATTAAGATTAAATCCAGTATCAGGTAGAATATCATAACTTACCAACAAAAGACGGAACATCTTGAACGACTCTTCAGAAGGACTTCTTCTTCGACGATGAAACTTGGATCGAATGGTGAAGAGCTCTTGCATAACCGGTAGTTTTTATAGTGCGAATGTATCGATCACTCACGGGCCTGGCTAGTTTGGGTTACGTAGAAAACAGTCAAGGTCAGTCAGTGACCTTTTGTGAAAGGAATCGGTTCCAGGAAAGAGGCTGATAATTACAACAGCTCTTCAGTCCTATTACGACATTGCGTTGTTCGCAAGATCAACTGCAAATACTCAGTTTTGTGGAAATCTTTGCTCTTAATTTCATGAGTAAAGTTCAACGATCAGTAACACCTTGTGGTTACTTACACCCGACTGACATTATGCATTCAAGAAACACCAAACCTTCTTCGTCTGTATGCTTGCTTCCTGGAACAGTTGAGTAGCCGGCTTCGTCTTAATCGTAACGTTCTAGGGACTAGTCATTCTTTTCACTAGAAGGGGTTTGGTTACTACGGAAGACATGGAAGAACGTTTATGCCTATGTCTATATAATGTTGGGATACTTGCTATATTGAATTACCTTTTCATAGCCTTCATTTACTTCGTTATAGAACAACTTTAATTAGTTCCGCTGTTAATATTTTAATTATATTTTACTTAACTTAGTATAAAATTTTTAGTAACCTTCAATGCTTATTACAGTGCATTGCAGTTGGTGACTTGCTAAATTTGACTTGTTATGATATATTGATGTGAGTATCAACACACGGATAACCAATAGTACACTTTAATGTCCCGAAATCGGCTTTGGATATGACGTAAGATACCCTGCATTCCAAAATGAACTATTTTGTGCAGTTATAGGAAAGATAAGTTACACTTGTCTTTACACTTGAAATAATTAGCTGAGATTCAGTTGCTGGAACATTTGTTGTTGCTTATCACCAATTCGACATTCTTTTTGTTTGTTTTTTCGAGTCAAGTTTACTTCGGGATCATTTGCTAACGCTGGCAGAGCCGAGTGGTTTGCAAGTGTTAATTTCAATTGTACGAAGTTGTCATGTTCGGAGCTTTTACTATTATCAGTGTTTCCTACTGATATTGCTAATAAGTTGTAACCAGTTGAAAACTAGTAACAGTAGAGTTAGTTGCATTACTAGAAATAAAAACTGCTAAGATAACAACGGCTAATAACTAGATTAACCAAGCTTATTAAGCCAGCTAAGTTAACTATAGCAAACATTTACCTTATAAAAACTATCCTCTAGTCAATTACCTTCTCAAACTACCTGCTATATATTCAATTTTAATATCCGTTTACTTAATTGGCTTTTGTAAAGTTTAATGCAATGTAACGTAGCGAATGATTAGCCAAGATTATAGCCATTCAGACACAAAAGCTTGTCTTATCTTCCGCTCGATGGCGTTCGGGGATTCATTTGGGAAGAAAGTTCAAAGCGACTGGGTGTGTGCGTCTTGTGTACAATTTTGACTCGAGTAACTGCCGTTTGTGTATTGTCGTAATTCAACTTACATCTTACGGTATACTCCTTTTCTGGCCTTGGTTATATGGTTCATCCTACGATCGTAGATTCAAGTAGCTTTTGTAAAAGTTAATTCCAAACGAGTTAAGTAATAGATAATGTAATTGCAAGATGGGAGTAGTGTTGCCTGACCAAGTTTGAATCTGCACGTTTCATTGTGAATTAGCATCTTAATTTAACGATATATATTTTTTTCAATACAAATAATTCATTTGGCTGTTTCCACAGATACGTTCCACAGTTCACATATCGAATAAGATGCCCTTACTTGAATCTTGTTGGGCACCGTGTTTCTTGCACACGAATGTCCGCAGCGGGACGTTGGCTGTTGCCTACTACACTTTCGTAAGTTTTGCCGTTGTTAGTCAAGTAAGGTGAAATTAACGTCCGTTTAACAGTTTTTCAGTGTTGTACTGATCGCCTACACATCATACGTTATGTCTGGAGGTGACTCGTCCCAGTTTTACCTGCCGTTCTACGAGACAGACCTGAAATCATGTAAGTTGGACTGTTTATTTTAAATTCTGTTTTTTTCCTCACAAATAATGTTTGCTTTTTTCTATATTATAGCGACGCAGTCAGTTGGAGCGTTTCTTATTTTCTTCTTCCTCTCGTTCTGCGTCTGCTCTGTCCTGCTCGTCCAAGGCGTTCGAAGGGAGTACCGAGGTCTTTTCTTCCCGTGGATGATCTGCATGGTGACGGTCATTCTCTTCATGGCTGTCTTCGGGATGTGGCTTGTTATCGGATATTACATTGTAAGTTCTAATCCATCGAATTCACTCGCAGGGCAGGATTAAACTGTTTTTGTTTTGCAGCTGTGGAACGCCTTCGTCTCCATTTGCAACTGGCTGTGGATGGGTCTTAATGTAATGAAGTAAACTTTAACTGTAATTGAATTATTAAGTTTAACATGTATTTTCTCATCTTTTCAGATCTACTGCTTCCTGTGTGTTTACTCGCAATATCAAATTGTCACCGAACTGCAGTCGAGGAATATCGAGCTCCTCTACCCGTAGGCAATTCACTGTGCAACTCCTTATAATGTTTTTGAAACGTGTGCCTTGATTGATGACGACTTGATCGAGTAATCTCATTGTTAACCATTCCGTCCCAAACCCAAACAATTTTGTTCTTTACCGCTCACTGTCATAGCGTTGTTTTATCTCCGCTGAACAAAATCAAGCATTGACGTGTAGCAGTGCACTAGACCAATAAACGATAATTTAGATTTTACATCGTTTTACCCTTGAGCCGATAATCGAATAAATGATGAATATATTAATATTGTCATGATTGACAGCTGAAATCATCTTCATTCATATTCAAAATTAACTCTATAAACCTTTGAATCCTATACGATGATTTAACTCAAAATTAATTACTCAACGAGCCCAATGACATTCCAAGGCTGAATTTTCCCTTACATTTCGGGTTAATCACATCTAGATATTTTAATACATTAAGACTTTTGATACTTAGTCACAGTTTTCTTAAATACTATTACAAGTAACCGTTCAGAATCTTAATGACAAAATTGATATAACTTAAGTTTAAAGAGAAAAAACACTGTAGATATCTCGTTGACGAGAAGTGGCCTCCCGTCTTGTGGTGGACATCTTCTCGTCTGTGATGCTCAAGACCTCCTACCAAGAAGTGCGTGATTAATTGAACTCTAGTGTGGCTCTCATCTTACAGATTAATAACTGAGCCCTTGTGGATATTTTTTTAAAAATCTATTTTCATCAAAGAAAACAACATCCGCTTAAACGTGTATTCAAAAGAGCTTTCAAGGGTTTGCTGCTTTCTCCTTTAAAAAAATCATTAATCGAAAGAAATCAATTGGGAGATGAAAAATGACGATTACTTTATGGACAGCTATAGTTATTATGTGTGGTACTGGCCAGAGCACCATTAGTTTAATTCTGAAAATTGGAAATGATTTATAGTAGCTCTTAGCGCAAGTGTCACACGGGAAATTTATAGTTTTGATACGCGGGTTTTACGTGCGGTCAGATGCATCCGATTATTATGGAAATCATAAGAGAAAAAAGCAAACTGGCAAGTATCCAGACATTCCAGCGGTAAAAAAAAATGTTGGATTTGCCCTCTTTATCCTTTCCACAGTAGTTTAAATCTGGGCAATAATCGCCAAATTGTTCTTAATAACGATATAATTTACTAGAATAATTAAAATTTATAACGTTTGTTTTTGTATAATATCAACGAAAGCAACGAATAGAAATTATCTCACCTGTAGGTATTATTATTTAAATAGGACAAGAATTTCCTAAATTACTTAAACGTTTATTACTTAATATATGATAATATTATTTCTGTCATGCGAAGTGAAATTAAGATTTATCGAGTTTTTATCGATAAACGTAGATGGCGCGTCAGTCGTTTTATTTTGAACGACAGTAAATTCTGTTTGCTATTTCAAATTCCCACGCGAATATCCTCAGGTTGGTCAATCTTCTGAAAGAAGATTACCTTGATTCAATTAACTCTGTGAATTAAATTTAAACATATCTAACCAAGTGTCAGGGTTAACTACACTTGTATGGAACGCAATGCTCAGCAGGTTATGTTAAGGGGAAATCATAACCTTGATTATAAGGATCCTTTTTTTCGACAGAATTCCTCCGGACCGGCACACGTGCAAGTGTTTTCAAACGCCGCAAACTGTTCATTCATCGCAGAACACCAACCTCGGGTACCTTAACTGCGGGGAACCAGCGGGGAAACCCGCATCACTGGACGTCACCCTGGTTCAGTACAGCGAGTCATGTACTTGAACAGCTGCTCATCGAGTAAGTAAGACAACATTACCAAATCAAGTATCTCTCGCATCTATTTTGTGATACACGCACCCAAAGACTTTGGTTATTTTCTGTCCGAGTATTATTTGCCTTGATGTACCGATTCGTACCGCGGCCCGGCCTGCGGGCCGGGAAATACGATAGAAATAGAAATATCTCAGTCGAGTTTTTTTTTTTTAAATCCTGATATTTTGAAAACTGCTTGATAAAGGAGAAAGACGGATCAGCTGAACACCTTCTTTTGCAGTAAAAGTTTCTTTTTATTTGACTTAAGACAGGCCTGCAGTCGTAAAAGGAGGAGAGAGCCTACCTAAGCCTAATTCCGGGGATAATAGCTGCAACATGTCAAAGAATACACATTCAGTTGCACTTTTACAACCTCTTGGAACCGGGACTCTTGGCCTTTCAACCGGCAGGCTGGACTTGTTGAAAATCCAAATTTTTTTGGGCTTCTTACTGGAGAGTAAAGGCAGACTCCTTTCTTCTCGTCGCCAAAAATTGCAGTCGGGCGCCATTCACCGTCTCCAAAGTAACAGGTCATCTATTTTAATTTATTTTTTTCCCCAGAAAATTTCATTAAAATAGGAATATGTTCAGAAATAAAATAGAATGTTGTTTAAAAAAATTGAAATAAATAATGAACAGGAGTCGTCCTATGGAACATCATTTGCGATCTGCCGACTGACTGACTTCTGGAACTGATCATTACTGCAGCTGAAAGTAATTGGGTTAGCCATTTTGGTCTCTAAAGATGGATTTTCGTCATTTTACTTATTTAAATTGTTGAATTAATTCACTTTGTAAAGAATGCTAATGCTGGGTTAACAGAAATGTTCAAAATGAGATTTTCGCCTATGCATTTATAATGAAGCACCCTGGTCTTGACCCATAATGGGAGTTAATCCGGTTGTGTTAAATTCCTAGGTGCTGGACTTCTCATTAAGGCAAGAGAGGCTCTTAGGACGTTCCTTTTTTCTTAATGGCACCGTCCGTGGTTTTGCTTTTGTGCCACTCGCTGCCAAAGGGAACAACAGAGGAATGCCCACCGTCCGAAAAGGGGATGCGCAACCGGTCCACTGCCCCATGGACACATTCAGGGAAAACCGAGCCGCTCTATTTTGGGTATTTGCATTTCCTTTAGTTAACATAATTGAGTTTACAGCCTACACTTATCAATATGCGGGTTAATTTAAATGATTAACTGATGTAACGCCCCTTATATTAATGGATTGACATTAGTGATAAAACTGTAGGCCAACACTATTTTGAACTTATATTGGTAATAATTACAGTAACATTCAGATTAAGGTAAAGTTCATAAGTCTTCGGACTTATTGCTTAATCTTTGAAACGTATTCCACATGTCTTTAAACAATCACCGATAGCACAAAAACCATTTTATAGAAGGGACTAGTTACACAACCGTGTAACGATATTTGAAGTCTTAATAGTCTGTTTTCAGTAAAGAAATTCAGTGTTTACTTAAAATTGCATTCATTACTCACTTTACCCGTGTAACGCTAATAAAGTAAGAATCCTGAAATGAATGAGGACACCACAGGTTGAACAGGCGAGTTCTTACACTTGTACTTATTTCAACAAGATTTTTAAGGAAAAATACTGAACTACAATACTAGTTTAAATGGATTAGTCTCTGGACTGTCTATTGACAAACCCTCGCGAAACTTATTCCACATGGTTTAAAAAATTCAAATATAAACGCGTTTTAAAACCCATTTTCAGCAAGGATTTTATATTACAAGAGAAGAATGTCGTTTGAATCTTAATTTTTTGTCTGCTTTCAGTAAAAACGTTCAGTCTAATCGCCAGTTCATATTTTGCCTCTCACATTTGAAGGACTTGCGTGTCTACTGTAAAAAGCCGCTGGTCTCAAATCTGAGAACAGGTCAAACCCTTGCGAGGGGCCACAGTTTATCTCAGAGGTGGAGGCACTATCCCCCATTTGTATTTGATTTTTCATTTTCTTTCACAGTTTTCACTCGCTGTGTCCCCCCTTGTGTTTGTCTGTAGGGCCCCCTGGCTCGACCCTGGGACAACTTTTCCGAGGGTCAAGAGAAAAATCTCTCAGTCCTGCTCAAGCCCTTTGCAAATACCGACGTGGGCTTTTTATCAACTGTTCCAAAGACCCCATCGTCTTGTTCACGAGGTTCACGTTCCCTCATATTTTTTCCCCGTGGGCTCAAAATCCAGAAATTTGAGGATTATAATTTGTCTTTCCGTTGTGAGGGAAAACCGCCGGGGTTATGTTGATTTTAAAAGTTTAGTGAATTGAGATTTCAGTGAGACTACAGTTCCCAGCAGGTATATATTTCAAATTTCAAAATCCAGAAATTGGATGGTTCTTGTTTTTGTTTTGTGGGAAAACCACTGGGATTAAGTTGACTTGACGTTTTAGTGAATGAGATTTAAGTGAGACTATAGTATCCAACTGGTACTTAAGGTGTATATTGGTGAAGTAATACCATCTAACCTGTAAATTACAAACATTAAGTTTGGATTAGGTAAATGTATATATCTGTTTCAAGATCCAGAAATTGATGATTGTAATTTTTGTTCGCGGGAAAGCCACTGGGATTAAGTTGACTTTTACTGTCTAGTCAACTAAATGTTACAGTTTTGTACAGGTATGTTTACTGGTGTTTAGAAGTTATGATACAGATTTGAATTGTATATTTTGTAAAAATCGGCGGGTAGACGCCTTGAGGGTACGGTGCATTTGACCTTGCTTTTCCCAGCGACACACATTGACTTGGAAAGATTTTGAAGCGCGAAAACTAGAATTCAATCGCATTTTTTGTAAGTGTCAAATAGGAAATTGTTCCCATGTCAACATAACTTTATTCTGTAATGGCATTTTTAAGACTCGTTTCTCATTTCTGACAGTTACACATGTTGAAACAGAATTATCTTTAATTTTTATGTCTTATTGTACTGAGAACCAAAGGGTTGTTGATTTTTACTATTTCTGATAATATTTGGGGGGAAAGTTGAAATTAAGTTGGAAGATGGAAAGTAAACAAGATCGGTTTGTTCCACCAGAGGGCACTTTTGACAGGAGAGGAAGAAACTTGTCCATGACCCAGTTGCCTGATGGGCTGATAAATGGAGAACGTATGGGTCATGCCGTAAAAAGGGTTAATTACCCTCGGATTTATCTTTGACTGAATTTTTATTTTTTGCCGTCGGCTGTTATCACCTGAGATCTGTTAGTCTTTGGAACGAATCAGTGGAACCGACCCGTGGTGTTCCGTCTCAGTGGGGTCATCAGGATTCCAACCAGTTTCATTCATTTGAAGCCAATAGTTTGAGTTATTATATAAAATAGATCTAATATCGCAACGTGGAAGGTTGTTAAGGAGTATTTGCGTACTGAATGGCGCTAGTTAATGTTATAATATTAGGTTTGGTGTATTGGGTTGTTATTGTTTGCATAAACCTTTTTGATATACTCAAATCTGATTGTTCAAGCAATTTGATTTGAACGTTAATTTTAACGTGAATAAATGACAGGTACAATCATATTAATGTTATCCTGATAAAAAAGATCAAGTTTGTGATATGCTGGATTGTTAATGTTGGAACATCAACTCTTATCGTACAGTCTAGAGCAACATAAAAGGGTCATGAACCGTGATGAATGATAGTAATTCGTATACTTTGCAATTTTATTCTGGCAAAACTAACGATTCGGTTTAAATGAAACTTTACTAGTATATAAAGTGATACCAGTTTGATACTCAGTATTTTTTTGGCTGCTGTACCTTTGAAAAGTTGGGTGCCATAAGCGATCAACTTTCACCCAGCAAGAACCCTTTTCCTGTTGTGCTTGTGCCTTTAAACGAAATCTGATGTTTTGCCTACAGTTTTCACAAGAAAATTAGACCAAGTTGGAATTTCTTATATAAATTAATATCATGTTTTTGAAAGATAGTTTTAAGGTATTCGCAATTTGTATAGAGAATGTAACGTTAGGTGATTGGGATAAACCGAAAAACGAGAGGCTAGAGGCTGAAATACATCTCTGAGAAGATGGTCAGTGGATTCCAATAGGACCACCTGCTGTTGGTGCACGAGCCCAGTGTTTCTAAGGCTATTATCCGAGAGAAATCTTTACGATTCTCAGATGAAAATTCTTCCGAGCCTTGTTTCTCCACGGGCTCGCGCAAATGGCCTCCTCTGAAAATTAATCACTTGTAAGACGTCTGACATTGAAATCAACCAGCTTAAAAGCGCGGGGTTTTTCTACGGGATGGATGCTCAACTTTAAATTAATTGGTTTAAAAAAATTGCTTTAGTTAATATTCTTTTAGTGGTTTACTCGTCCATGTGACCTGCCGCGGCGACCGTATGAATCCAATAAATTTAGTCGAGAAGAAGTGTTCCACTGATAAACTGGTTCAGCTGTGTGGTAAAGCACTCTGTGGCTAGCCAGACTTCCTGTAATTAATCAATAAAATGTACAGGCACCAATCATTCTTGAAAACCTTAAAATGTATTTCATCCAGTTGTGTCCCCCCCCGTGCGTGGCCCTTTTCATTAAAACTTGCGCGCCGGCCCCAATACCTCATTATTTTTTCTCCAATTGTCCTCGTTTCCTTCATAGAATACTCCTCTAGTTTCGTCTAGGTTTAAGTTGTCGATTCCATCTGAGGAAATCATAAATTTGTACATGGAATCTATTCATTTAAGTTTATTGGACATGGTTTAATTATACGAATTTCCTATACATTTTATCGTCAGTGTCATTCATAAAAAACTAAGATTTTAAGTATTTGATTGCGTTAAATCACTTAATTTCGGTTTAAAACGTGCATGTTCCTATTCTGAGTATTGCTATAGCCAATAACTCAATTCTGTGTATAACGTTAATTTACTTAAAAGTATGATTTACACACGAACTTTCGAACAGACTCTCGCGGCGCATTGTAAGATTCGCTTATATTCCTTGTCACTGTCAAGATGACCATCTCTTTACCTTTGGTTGGTGCGGTTCCGCATTCGGAACTTCACGTCTCAAAAGGTTACACGAGATAAAAAGGGTTTGGGACAACAGAGGGACATTCTCTATCATGTAACCGGCAAACGTTGTCCACATTCCCTTCTACATAAATATTGTTTAAACAAAAAACATTTATCTGTCAAATATTCGACAAATATTGTACTTTTATATTGACCGGAATAAACAGAAACGGTACCACAGATAGGCACTACAGTTGAAGGGCAGTGTTCCTGTTCGCACGGTTACCATTGACCTGGGGAATCTTGATATTGCGGGTCTCAAATGTAACTGTTAATCTAATTTTGCAGCTGAAATTGAGTTCGAATCGATTCTCTAATCAACAATTTCAGAGTAATTATAATGTTCAAAAAATGATTCGACTAGAATAAAACTTGACTATTGACAAATTTGCGGACCCCCTCGGTATGGCTCATATGGTGCTGCCGGACGTCCCTCGCAGGGACACTTGGCAAAACTAGTCATTAAGGGGGAAGACAGAGAGGCTATCGGAAACCTGACGTTGGTTAACACATTACTCCCCTAAAAACACGTGCAGAGGAAGTTTTAGTGCGAAGGGAAAAAGAAGCCACCAATGGCTGTTTAAAACCGGTTTGAAAACTTACTTTTCAGACACAAAAGACTCGAGTTACAGGGAAAGTGCTGAAAATTCCTTCGCATTCCCCAAGGGGTTCGCAACTTGAAAACATTATGGCTTATTCAACAGTAGATAGTTAGGATAGACGGAGGGGTGGATGGATGGATAGATGGATAGATTAGGTAAATAGATATATAGGATAGATAGTAAGATAGATAGATAGATGGATAGATGGATGGATACGTAAACAGGTAGCTATAAATGGATAGGTAAGATAGATGGGTGAATACGTAAATAGGTAGCTATAGTTAGATAAATGGACAGATAGAGAGATAGATAGATAGTTAGATAGATGGATGCGTAAACAGGTAGCTAAAGTTAGATAAATGGGTGGATTGATAGATAGAGAGATGGGTGGATGGATGGATAGATAGACAGATAGGTAGATAGATAAAGAGATATAGGTAGGAAGGTAGGTAGGTGAGTAGCTAGGTAGACAGATAGATAAATAGATGGGCAAATAGGTAGTTAGGTAGATCATTGAATACATAGACAGGTAGCTAAAGATAGACAAGTGAGTGGATAGACAATATAGAGTAGATTAAAAAAAGAAAGAGATAGATAGGTTAGGTGAGTAGCTCGGTAGATAGATAGACAGTAGAATTCTGCTTTAATGACAAATATTTCGTGCAGTCTAAAGGACGAATTCATGATATTGTCGAGTCACGTGAAATTTCATCAAACTGAATGTCACTGTTTTGTAATACTGTACACTGGGAGGTTATGGGTGATACGATAACAACGATGTAATCAAATACGTGATCGCACATTTTTTATTAGTACAAGTAACATACATTTCGTGGCGATACTATGATCGCAAATTCGTTAAACTAATTATACTTTTAAAAGTGATTGTCTCCATTGCTTAACAGCATGGAGACATAATGTTAACTTTTTTCCACTCCATGTTTTTTTTTCTTCTTTTTTTTCCCCGTTTTTCCAAATTCCCTATCTGTTTCTATGTTAAATCGTTGTCCTATCTCTTAACATGGGAGCCAAACAAGTCCGGGCAGGCCCGGCCATAGTGAGTTCCCATGACCATCAATGACGTCACCATGACTCGTTGACTCAAAATGACTCAATTGCGTCATCGTATGACTCAACTTCATACCCATGTGTCGTATATGACTCGACTCGACTTTTCGCGCGCTTTTCGGCTACGGACCAATCAGATGTGTACCCCTGTGTCCTATGTGACTCGACTCGACTTTTCGCGCGCTTTTCAACTGCGGACTAATCAGATGCTTACCCACGTGACGAATATGAGTCGACTCGACATTTCGCCCTCTTTTCAGTTGCAAATTTTCCAGCTATTGAATAATTTTAGAGTCATTTTCATCGATTGCTACTCACAAACACACATAGCATATAACGAAGTCAATTCATTCAATGAACATTATTTAAATGGGATCTAAAGCACGGCAGACAAAGCCAAGTTAACTAACTACTGCGAGAGAGTTTAAAATCGCGAACGCAAAAACTGAATTATAGCTACGTAAGTACTGTACTGTGGTGCAGAAAAAAAGCAATGGAGACAAACTATTCCTCGGTGAGGATAGTACTATGTTTTTAACTTTTCCTCACTGGAGGCAAAAGTTCATAGAATAAATATAAATTAACATTGACCTATTTGTGTTACCAGTCTGAAATCGAATCTTATCTTAAGTTTGATTCTGTTGCAATAACATTAAACCCAAAGGTTTTTGCCTAATTCCCGTCATATCGTCCCATAGTGTGGATTGGACGTTTCAATTAAGATTTCCTTATTAATGAATAACACAATTAATTGATGAAATAGTAATTTGTTATTTTACTTCGCTGTGCTTATACCGAAATAGTAGTTGCGTTCAGTGTATACTGAAGTTGTTTTTTTAACGTACTGTCATTGACTTACTGTTGAGAGTTTCAAACCCTGCGGCAGTAGCGGAAGACGCAAGTTTTATGTGGCAATAGCAAGTTGCAAGTTGTTGTGCCGTCGTGCTGGGACGATGGGCGCAGAGCATAAATCGCTGAATTTGCCGATAAACTTCTGAAATCCAATTGTAAATCTGTCCCACTGGAGATCCAATGCTGCGTGTGTCCGGTGATAAAACACGTACCGAATCCTATTTTTTTTAGTATTGAAATATTTAAATTAATCTAGCTGCGTATAATTTATTATCTATGGACCATGTGTATCCTAAAATTTGTTATTAAAAATTAATATTATAGCTATTTACATTTTAGCTATGCTATTATGATATATTTAAAAAATATAGGTTGGGATGTATCATGAATAATAATAATTAAATTTTTAAATGTACTGAATATTATTGAAAGTATTGGATATAATAGATAATGTATTTCAGTGTTTTTATGGTGTTATTTGTTTGCTGTACATTTCCCCGTGGTTTCGTTTTTAGCAGGCAAATATTTTAAGAATTAGCTAATTCCCTGCAGAATATAAACAGTTATGGTTGGCATTTGTAGAGCAAAAAGCTCTTAACGCGTAGGTGCCAAGTTGGGTGGAATCTCGTTAGTCGGACGCTGAGAAAAACCGAGCAGCCGTGGGAAACTTGTTGAAAAGTAGTCGTTCCATTATCGAGAGAACTTTATAAATTGCAACAGTCGACCTGTTTCGAATTCTACAACCAGCATGGTATGTTAATGTGAACAGGGAGAAAGCTTGAAATCACCTAGGGTTTGGAAGTTACTTGGAACTGCAGATGAGCATTGCAAACTTGTTTTGTTGGGTTTTTGTCGAGGTCAGGTTTTCGGAAATTCCTTCTAAATAATTAGCAGCGGCCAAGCTCACCTAGGGTTTCGAATTTGTATCAACTTTCGGTTTAAACCGTTGTCAAACTCACCTAGGTTTTGGAAAAGTTACTTTAAGCAGCTTCCTACTGACAAGCAACGGCTAACCTCACCTACCCTTTGTTGATAAGTAAACCTTCTTCTGTCGTGATTTATCATTTGTTGATAGCTAAGCTCACCTAGGGTTTGGAACTACCTGAATGTTTCGTGCTTTACACCAAAGACAAGCTCACCTAGCGTATAGTATATGCAGAATTTTTCGCTTTCGACCTATTGCTCATCAGTGGCCAAGGTCACCTAGGTTTCGGAAAAGCCCGTGTTAGCAATGTCACAATTACGAGCAGCGGCCAAGCTCACCTAGGGTTCGGAATTACCTGAATATTCCGTAATAAAAAGCACTGACAAGCTCACCTAGCCTCTAATATGTAAACCTTATTTTTCCACAGACCAGTGATCAATGGCCAAGCTCACCTAGATTTGGAAATGCTTAAACATTCTTGAAATTCTAGCGATTTTTTAACGTAACAAAACGTTATTCTTTGCTAAACTCGCCGAGGTTTTAGACGACCTTATATACAGCAGCCCTGTCGAGGTAATGTCCAAGCTCACCTGGGGTTTGGAAAGACTTAAAAAAATTTGTGTAAAGAAACACCTGGGCTGCACGATGAAACTTCTCCTTTATGCTCAAACCCTTAAATGAAATTTATAACCCAGTGCGGGCCATTTGCATACAACTGGTTCGCTTTCAACATGGCTGTACATAAAAACAAATTAATTACAAATGGTCAACGGCAGAAACAAGCTGGCTCATTGCCTTTAAAAGGATTTTACTGCCTCGCTCCCGCCATTGTAGATCTCTGGCACTCGTCGACAATATAGCCAGAAAAGCGAGAAGTCGAGATTTGTTCGAGCGGTCGTCCGATGAAGATCCTCTAAACTGATATCATCCAGAGCTTTATTCCATATTAAGGGTTAATCTATGCAAAGGCCAATTTGTGAACACTAATCCCTTGTGTATGGTGGAAGGTGGAGTGTTTGGGGAGGGGAGCTGAATTTCAGATTCCTTGATAATAGATAGATAGATAGATCGATAGATCGATAGACAGATAGATAGATAGGTAATTATATCATACGAAGATAGGTAGATAGATAGACATAGACAGATAGATAGATAGGTAGGTAAATAGATAGACAGATAGTTCGATAGGTATATAGGTAAGTAGATAGATAGACAGGTAGAATGGTAGATAAGGTAGGAAGATAGATAGCTAGATAGTTAGATAGTTAGGTGAGTAGATAAATAGGTAGATAGGTAAGATAGATAGTTAGAAAAACAGCTACATAGACAGATCGGTTGAGAGAAAAATATATAGATAAATAGATAGACAGACAGGTATAATGGTAGATAAGGTAGGAAGATAGATAGCTAGATAGTTAGATAGTTAGATGAGTAGATAAATAGGTAGATAGGTAAGATAGATAGATAGAAAAACAGCTAGATAGACAGATCGATTGATAGAAAAATAGATAGACAAATAGATAGTTAGATGGATAGTTAGATAGGTAGGTATGTAGGTCGATAAATAGACAGATAAATAAACAGGTGCATTTACATATTGATAGATAGTTAGATAGATAGACAGACAGACATACAGACAGATAGCATAAATACAATGATAGATAGATAGAAGGTAGATAGATCTATAGATAGAAAGATAAACAGATAGATAGGTAAATAGAATTGGTTACGAGGCAATGAATACACTGAAAGTGTCCTTTTTCGGAACTTTCTTCGGAATTCTTTTGTGACATAATTTCGTACTTTTTTGTTTCTCAGAAGTAATTGACTGCAACAGATTAATTCATTCAGCAAAATGTTTCAATTATGTGTCATTTGGATAAATAATTTATTTCTTTGTGACAACAGCTGACGCGCAATCAACTATAAATTCATTCTATTTATTCCAATATATCATCAAGTGTTGTATCATTATATGTTTTATATTTTATTCCTTCCTGATTACTTTGCTCTGTATCATTTTTGGCAATTTTTTTTGAAATATGCATTATTCGCATCGAGAGAAAGCTGCAGCATGAAGAGAATGATTCTTGTATAGGATTTTATGGAAGAGTTCAAATGTTCCTTTTATAAAAACCCGCTGATCATTTTGATAGGGAAGAAGAAAACACCCTCAGTTTCACGCAACAGGATGTTCTTTTATTGTCCCCGGCCATGTTTCGATGCAATCAGCAAGGGGTTCGCAACTGGAAAAAAATTTGAAAGTGAACATGTGCTTAACTACTCAGCTAAATAATTATTAGTCACTTAATGTTTACACGTATTAATTTTTCCAATTAAACAAAATTAATTTAATTATTTTGTGAACTGTGTGATTTCCTATTTATCCCACCCAGCTGTGTTTGATTCTGGTTACTATCATTTTAATCGGTTTATGGTTTCTGTTGGTTTTTAATATCTTATCTGTTTTAACTAAAGAATATATGTACGAAATTCTATAAACGTAAATAAAGTCGTAAGAAAATTAGTGTGATTTCTAAACTTTTAAGATTTTATTTTGGCTAAACTAACAATCCGATTTTAACGAAACTCTAGGGGTGCATTAAGTCCTAGTAGGTCTACGTCTAGTATTTTTTACGCAGTTATGTGTTTGAAACTGTACGAGCAATAAACAATCAACTTTTCCTCAGTAAAACCCCTTTTTTATTGTTTTCCAGGCTGTACAGTAATAGCGTGTGGAGTATAGTTTTAATTGTTTTGAAATTCTGAACCCCCCTCTTAGTGACAATGACAAGATTCCTATCACTGCCATTCATTTTTGAGGAAGTTGTAATTGAAGGCCTCGAATAGGACTCTTGTACAAAGGACTTTCTGTTTTAACAATCTCTTAAAGATGAAAGGGGTTCGCCAGCTGCAGAACTTTTTCCCAAGGGGTTCGTCCAAGTCCACGGGAGTGTGTTCGAGTTGTAAGATCTTTTAAGATTTCTGGAAATTTTTTTACATTCTCTGAGATTTCTGGGATTTTCAGCAATTTTTAAAGTATTGTCGATTATTTTTATGGTTTCTGCGATTTCGAGGGTTTGGGAGATTTTGGCTGAAGTGTTTGAAGATTTTCAGAGTTGCGAACCCCTCGTTTCTGCCTTTTTTTCCAAACGTGGCCAACCCTTCTTGTTCGGTATTGTTTCTGTGTCAAGTGCCTTGGTGCGAGTGCTCGTAACGTCGACACAGCGCAAAATGAAATCTGACTTGTCGAGGATGGGGTGGGGGAGATTTGAGCAAATAGACGATAAGATAAAAATGCAGAAAGAAATACAAGTCAAGGGTTGCTTTTCCGACTGTCAGTTTAGTGTTGCCCGCGGTCAGTGACTTTATACTTACTCCAAGTTGACTTTACTCGAGAGTTCACGTGGAGTTAATGTGTTGACTGTACGGGAGTTGAGGTAAAAACTCGTTCATTCCCTATATTTTATGATTACACTAGTACAATTACTTTCAATCTGTTGTTATAAGTTACGTATTTAAACTACTTGAAGGACTATTAAACTACCAACACACTATTAACAAACTATACTGAAGCATGAATTGTGTCAGGGATTTCAAAAACTGAATTGACAAAGCAATTGGTTTGAAGTTGTCATCATGCCTGGTGACAATGTCATCGACATTAGTTTTGTTGTTTTAATGTCAATTAAAGTTGACATTTTCCCATCGGCTGTCTGTAGACCCGACATCCTTTAGAGATTCCAAAATATTTTGTCTCCATTTTTTGTTGATATTTTGAAAGCGGTGTTACTGCGGTGTGAGAATCACGAGACGCGAAAGGGTTGTGCGGAATCCCCACCGAGCTGAGAGGCGACAACTGTAGCAAAAAGTAAACAAGCCAGGGCTGAGAGAGTCGAGTGTCGTGTCTCCTCGGTCTATCGGAGTGACTTCATCAGCGGACGTGCCTGGCCTCCCCCGGAGCTGCACGGCACCTCCAGCCGGGCAGCTCCACATCCCTGCAGCCCTTTGGGTCGAGGAGAAGCTCCGTGAGATCAACTTAGAAGATGTGAAGCATTTTTAGGATTTTTTTCCCCCTATTTGAAGTAAAAAAATGTTATCTGGATGAATAATGTTAATGTTAAACTCGAGTTGAGTTTAGTCAAAATTTTATCCCCCCAATTCACCGATGATTGGAATTTTTGGGACCGTCTTGTGCGATAACCCCCCCGGGGATGTCAGGACAGGAAAATGACATTTTTAAGTGCAATGTTTTCCTGAAAATTTGCCCTGTCATTTGTTTGTCCCGGGAAAAGGGTTAAACCGGTCATTATTGGAGGGAGAAACGTGTGCCCAGGACAAGGCTGGCAAAAAGCAGCGAAGAAGGTCGTTCTCACAGGCCGTCGTTTCTTGGGAATCTTCGAAACTTTATAACTTGGCTTTTTAGGAATTTCTATTTGAGGATATCAGTATAAGGAGTTCAATAAGATTCGGAACAGAAACTGATGAATTGCTGATGAACGAATAGACGCTATCATGAGTCATTCTAAGAATCATAAGGACATTCGGATCGAATTGCTTGAGAATCTCTGAAGGATTTACTAGAATGTCGCCTATAATGATTCACGTGAGTCACCTGTGATTCATCTTTTTCCAGAGGCCAGGGATTAAGCCCAACAGAGTCGTTCGAGAGTCATTTTTGAGTCACTCTTGAGTTTCGGAAAACCAGTTCTAGTTGTAGTAGAATCTTGACCGGTGTACGAATTCCCCGTGGCTAATTTACCTCAGGGGGGGTGGGTTGGTTATGAATGACCCCAGCTTCCGTGGAAATGGCTTCCTAAACTGCCAGGCCCATTCAGTGGGTTGCTCCAACTGTTCTAAAGAGGTGGCAAAAGGACAATTAATTTCGCAGACACGTCCACAAATAGGAATATTTATCTCGCTGCTGCCTTTTCCGCATCCCGTGGCCATTGCTGAAAGTTCCCACGGCGCCCATGTCGACGTATCTTGTGAGAACCCACGTTTTTCCTCCTCTTCTGCTCCCCCCCCCCGGGTGCATACTATCAAATCCCAACCGGCCCCAGAACCCCATTCTGAACTGCCTATATCTGTCTATCTACCCATCTATCTATCTATCTAGCTACCCATCTAATGTACCCATCTGCGTGCCTATACCAGTTGGGTTCTGGGGACGGTTGGGATTTGGAATTGGGAATATGGCCCCCTCCACCGGAGAGCATGGTTCAAACCCCAGCCTGTCCCAACATACCTTGTTAAAAATGAGGCTCTGATTTTTTTTTCTCCAGATAATTACCATTTACGATTTATTCGTGGTACTGGTGCATTGCAGTGGAATAAGAATCAAAAGGGATAGGAAAATTTTAATGGCTCACTGACTTGTTTACAAATCACTCTTCATTAAGATCTAGTTGGTTTATGAGGGAGATTCAACGGTAGTGTTATAAAAACATCACAGAGGTGATAGAAACGCAATTGGAACTGGTTTTTGAAAACTTTTAGCTCGTAACAAAGTTTCTATCGATCTATATTGTGTATCTAATATCTCTATATCATCTATATACTATATATACTATAGTGTAGTATATATGTGTCTGGTATCAAATAGATAGATTGTAGAGTAAGGACTATGTTCTAACATATTCGAGGTCATAAACGCCGCATTTTCCATAGGGTGTGCTGGGACAGGGTACGGTTTGAACATGCGCCCTCCGGTGTCGGGGGTTCTGCATTTTCAAGGTCATTTCAGGTCACGTTCCCCCCTTAAGCCCCCCCGTATCATATTTTTTCTCCTTCATCTCTCCCCCCTTCTGCCAAGGTCTAGGTCAAATAGGGAAAGACTAGTGGACGGAACAGATCAAGTATCACCAAAAGTATTTCATTCGTTTGCCAGGCACGTTGAATTTGACGAGCCCTTTTGCATGGAAAACTGAAAAACTCGTATGGCTAAAACTTAGTATATAATTACTTGTATTTGCTGATTGGTTATTCAGTTAGCAGGAATCAGTAGTGGTAAGTAGCTGTATACGTAGTGCACTATACATAGTTAAAGTAAACTTCATTCAGGAATTACTGAAGAAAACACTGTATCTATTTCCATGTACTATTTACTATTGCCTAATGAACTCGTTCTGTATATAAAATACTGTTTTAATTGAATCACTATAATTTCAATAAGTAGCTCCGTTTTCCTGCTTTGATTTTACGAAATCAATTTATATTCTCATTCTCTTTGAAATAGCCTAATATCAGATCTGTGCACTTTTTTTCTGTATGGGATTCTTTCCCCTTTGGCAGTCGAGACAAGCACAGATCTTAGTTAGCCGTGCAAATTGGCATTTTTCTAATTAACATTTCTGACACTTGGGTTTGACGAAAACTCTTCCAAACGTGCCGACAAGAGCGCACCGGCTCATCATTCCTCGAGCTTTTCTGCACGTGTACCTTTGACGATAAGATTTGCACATTCTAGAGCCGAAAAAAGAGACCTGAATATGGCGGGAGAATTGTTGTAAGTTTCATTTAATTTTTGAATTTTACTGTGGCCAAACTTACCGACCGATTTCGGTGAAACTTAATGGGTACACTGGTTATTATTAGTCCTACGTTTAGAATTTTTGTGGCTATTCTGTCTGTAAAAATGTTGGAGTAATAAGCAAACAACTCCCCCCGCCCCGCCCCATCAAGAACCTTAAAATACCTTCGTCTAGCCTACGAGAAAAGCTTGTTGAAAAGCTTGACAGAGGAAGAAGACCGAGATTAAAAAAAAAAAAAATGGAGCCAAACTTTTATTACCTTGACAATCGTTACGTTCATGAAAGGGAGCCGGAGGGAGACTGGACGAAAACCGGACTTGTTTGAAACTGGATTCGGTCATTGTGGGAGATAGAGATCTTAACAAAGCTCTCAATGAAAGATAAATGGCGAAGAAAGCTTCAGTTGTCGCATGCGTTTCAATAGGGTGTTATCCGGGCCAAGAGTTCATAAACCAAAGAACTCGGTATTGAAATTTCTTGTTTAAAGAAATGTAAACTGGTATCCAGAAAATCTACTTCATAAAAATTACGTATTAAGTTGTTTTAAGAGATTATAAAGCAAGGGAAATTAGCAGGTTGGGTCAACATATAAGACCTAATATGAACGATTAATCTATACATGATCTTTAAGGCAATGAAAGTTTAACAAATTGAATTTCAGTAATGTGTAGGAGAGCATTATAGTTAATGTAGTTTCATGTGGCTGTTGAACCTAAAGAAGTTCAGTTACATTCAGATCAGTTTTGATTTGAGTCATCAGTATTAAGTAGATCATGAAAATCACAGTCAAATTCATAGGTTTCCAGTCAGTCTTGTATACATCGTTTGTCGAATGCTTATTCAATGGGTATATTATTTCTAATTATTTTGTTATTATTTTTGTTTTCTATTATTATATGTTGTTATATGTTTATAAATGTAATTTCCTAATATTTTTTATTATTATTGTAATTTATTAAGATCATTTTTCGAAATTTAAAAAAATATATATCTATCTTGTGTAGATCTTCTTTTTTCAAGTGACACACGAAACCTGTGCGATCATGGCTTTATTTTCCCCCCAGTCTATCTGAAATACTGTAATTCAGTATGGGGCCCTCGACATGGTGAACAGTAAGCCTCCCAGGGACAAAAAAAAATCATCGATATGTTATAATCCTCTCGATTGAAAGAGACCGGATCAGCTTCAGTTCCATCTGCATTGTTTAGTTTAGTATTGCTGCCGTTCTTAGTATGACACTAGTATAACTGTAGACAAGAACGGAAATGTGAAGGTTAAATTCATAAGTGATGAACTATGTACTGAGTCATACTGAATTAAAACATAGGGTCAAGAGCTGTGACTTTTAAATAACTGTAAGTAGCTGTAAGATGTGGTGGGAAAGTTCAGTTATCGCAATCTGTTTAATCACGTGTTGACTACTGCTGAAAACTAGAGGCTTTCAACAACTAGCTGTTCAATCGATGGGTGTAAAAACCATGAAGTGACGACTTGGGGAATCACTTTAGATGAGTTAAACAGAGGTGTTGAATAAGGTACTTAACACTACTTAACGGGCTGTACACAATAAAAACGACATACAATAATTCCAGTTAAGCTTCTGTCTGAAAACAATACCGGGGTTATTCAAGAGCGCACTCAACACACGGTTAATCACTATATGAGCTACAAGGAAAAGATCGTCCAGTGATTGTAGGGATCACTTGACTGACTGGAGGGGTTTACATGAAGCTGCCATCGTTGTAAAGATCTCAATTTGCTGATTGCCCGGTTGCACGGTTGCCTAGCCTCCAGGCTCCATGTGTACGACCGGGTAAACAAGAGTATTATCATTTTTAAGGACCGAGGAAGAGGATTGTCTTGGTGTTAGTCTACCGTGTTTCCCCTATTGTTTTCCTTCCAGTTGGATTCCCTCCCGAGCGATTCCCCAAGTCGCATTTGAAGTCTTCAGGCAAAGAATCCTTGAGGGAATAGTTGGATTTTTAATTTTTGTAATATAACCGTTACTGTAACATGGAATGAGGATATCTTACTTGTGATTCTCTTGTGACTTACTTGTGAAAGAGAATTCTGCGACTCACTGAATCATTTGGAGTCGTTGGAAGAATCTGGGATTGAGACCTGTCAAGAATCTTCGTAGACGACTTATGAAAACATAGTACTACCCTCACCGAGGAATAGTTTGTCTCCATTGCTTTCTTTTCTGCACCACAGTACAGTACTTACGTAGCTATAATTTAATTCAGTTTTTGTGTTCGCTATTTTAAACTCTCTCGCAGTAGTTAGTTTAAGGTAACCTGGTTTTGTCTGCCGTACTATAGATCCCATTTAAATAATGTTCAGTGAATGAATTGTCTCTGTTATTTGCTATGTGTGTTTGTGCGTAGCAATCGAATGAAGAAGACTCTAAAATTATTCATTAGCTGGAAAATTTGCAATTGAAAAGAGCGTCAAAAGTTGGGTCGACTCATGTACGACACGTGGTACGCAGTTGAGTCGACTGCAGTTGAAAAGAGCGTGAAAAGTTGAGCCGACTCATGTACGACACGTGGGTACGCAGTTGAGTCGACCGCAGTTGAAAAGAGCGTCAAAAGTTGAGTCGATTCGTATACGACTCGTGGGTACGCAGTTGAATCGACCGCAGTTGAAAAGAGCGTCAAATGTTGAGTCGACTCATATACGACACGTGGGTACGTAGTTGAGTCGAGCGCCATTGAAAAGAGCGTCAAAAGTTGAGTCGACTCATGTACGACACATGGCGGGGCGAGATGGTGGGGCGAGTTGGTGGGGCGAGATGGTGGGTTGACTCGCCCGCAGTGGAAAAGAGGGCGAAGCATGCCCGGACTTGTTTGGCTCCCATGTTAAGAGATAGGAAACCGATTTAACATAGAAACAGATAGGGAATTTGGAAAAACGGTGGGGAGAAAAACGGGGGAAAAAAAGGAAAAAAACATGGAGTGGAAAAAAGTGAACAGCATGTCTCCATGCTGTTAAGCAATGGAGACAATTACCCTACTTTTTTTTTAAATTGATGATTGAGGTGCGCGCATTGGTGAATTATGGTTAAAAAGTGAAAATGGGACTTGTATTTGAATTCAGTGATAGTTAATATTACTGTCGTGAGTTAACCGATCTACTTGTTATGGTATTATTACAACTGAACCTCGACGCATGGTTATTTTATTTTATGGAGTCATTCTGAGGAATATAAAAACAGAAAGTAAAGGTCATGAACTTTGGAAAGCACTGTGCTAGTAATGAGTTTACCATGCGATCTCAAATTCCTTGTTATATAATCCCAACTATAACCTATGATTGTAACTTATTTATTTTATTTTTAATATACACTATAATCATAGCTTAGAAAATGGCGCAATTGAATTTCCTGCTTAAATGTTAACTAAGTGTATTACCATTTATAGGAAATCGCAGAAGGTTTTGACAGTTTGTTTAACGCTATGGGAAATACTGTGACATAGAAATTATATAAACAAAATTATTAGCTATGGGTTTACTTCAAAGTTGAATTCCATCAATTCTAACTTGGTAAACTTAATTTCTTAATATAAATTAAGAGAAAAAGCAATATTAATTAGGATATTAAATTCCTCGTACATTCGTTGACAACCGTTACAGATTCTGGTTGATCCGGGCATTCAGATCTGAACGTCTATTTCAGATAAGTTAAATAAATGAATCTCGTTAGTATAACACTCGGAATTGCTATTAAGTAAATTTTTCTGTAAAACGGAAAGGGGAGATTATGTGTCTGTAGAAGAATCTCGTTCACGTCAGTCGGTACTATTGCAGTAAGATAAATTTAGAAACTCTGTTTAACAAACTGCCGTTCACTTGTTGACGTTTGCCTCGTATGCTATTAGGTCATCAGCCTACGACAAGGGTGGGTGGTGCAACACGTGAGAAAAGGGACCAGCTGCTGAATCACGTGTTGAAACCGCCTGATCCTTGATTTTTAAGTCCCCGTTAGACGCCCTAACGCATTTCTGTTTTGTTCAGTTCAAACGTAATCTTAACTGGCTAGCTGTTGAATCCTGTGTTGAGACATGCTGAACCTGATCCGGTCTACTTTTCTCCTGAATTCTTGGATTAGAGTCGCTGTTAGACAATCTGACGCAAGGCGTGTTCAGTTCAAACCAGTCTTAATTGGCTAACTGTTGAATCGTGTGTTGAGACATGCTGAACCTGATCCGGTCTACTTTTATCCTGAAATTCTTGGATTAGAGTCGCTGTTAGACAATCTGACGCAAGGCGTGTTCAGTTCAAACCAGTCTTAATTGGCTAGATGTTGAATTATGTGTTGAGGCATGTTGAACCTGAACCGATCTACTTTTATCCTGAATCCTTAATTTAGAGTCGCTGTTAAACATTCCTATGTAAGGCATATTCAGTTCAAATCAATCTTAACTGGCTGGCTGTTGAATCGTGTGTTGAGAGATGTTGAACCTGATCCAATCTATACTTTTACCAAAGCCCTACCTTTCAAGACAATCTAAAATCGGACGTCTTACAGGTGATCAAATCTTCCAAAGTTGGCATAGTCTTAAATGTGGTGATTTAGCTGTTGAATCCTACTGAGGTTAACTTTAAATAACTGTTAAGAGGAAGCAGAACCGTCAGGTTTCAAACCATCTCACACAAATGCGATTAAATCTTTTAATTTGAATCGGAATTCGTAGCAGACTAAACATCAGACCTTGTAGAACTGGCGCATAGCGCACCTGTGCTAAGCATGGAACGTGCCTGGAATAGTATGAGCGCATGTTATGAAGGCATTCCAATGCAGACGAGTCCCATCATACAATCAAGATGCTTTATGCCATGTCATGAATCTTTCATATTACAATTCAGTTTTTTTATTTCTATACATATCCCCTGAAGATCTCAAATTGGCTGATCAATCGTTCCAGTACTATTTGATCTGAAAATTCTGGGGTTGGTGCAGGCATAACCATCTTCCGTAACTCTTGACAGATGCGGACGTGCTTTAAGTTTATTCCCCCGAATTGAAAATGTGTGTTCTTTCGATTTTTAATTTCTTTTCTTCAAATTTTCGCATTTTAAAAGAATATTTGAAATAGTAATTTTAATTTTTTCACTTATTAGTATTATTTTTGTTTCTTCTCGTCGAGGTAACGAAACTCTGCTGTTGTTATTGGCACGGCGATTTGGGTGCCAGTTCATTTTCTCTCCACCCCGGGTGCAAATCTCTGTCACAGCCTCCTCTCGTGTGATCTTCGACACACTGCGGTGAGAGTGCGAGTTTTAAAAATATCCTTTTTGACGCATTAGATAAACATCAAACACGCACTCTTCGTCACGACAGCAAAGATTAAATAATTAAAAAAAGAAGGAAAAAATAATAATCCCCGGATGGTAATAATGTTTTGGTATTCACTGCAGCGAAGATTTTACAACGAGATTCGTTATTTCGTAAATTAATTAATCATATAACAGTTGACATTTGTTGTTCACACTGAAATATGTATCGGAAACAAGAAACTCGTGTTGTGGTCAGGTGTGACGTTTTGGCACACGGGGGACCATCCTCATTGGTATAATATGACAATTGATATTCCCGTGTCTTGCCCTGGCATTGAATTATGCATGCCAGGTTGACGGATACATAGTTGGCTGGGCATTCATTTGTCATCTCTGTGGTTTTGGGAGGCAAAAACCTTTGCAACAGCTTCCTATAGCGCAAAAGAGGAGGGAAATTCAAATCAGATACTTGTATTCTATTCGACCAGGTGTCTCGTTAAGGTTTCCCATAAAAAAAATTCTTGCTATCAAGGTTATTTGTATGCAGTAAAAGAATATATCTCATTTATCAAGTTTGGAGTTTGTAGCCAAATATTCTGTCAATTCCTGGCACATTGAATCTCATTTCTCCAATGATAACTTTATTGGATATTTATAAGTATAAGTATATATACGTTGAAAGAAGCCGAGTCATAAAGCGGTAAACGTGGAAAAACTTTGTAAATCTTCTGAAGGTGTTAATTATCCGGTCTTTTTCCATCTCTGCACCGTTCATTACCTGGGCACGGTAAACACCTCTTTTACGACGCGTGGCCGGGTCACTGTAAAAATAACCGCTGACGTCTCACCCACCTCAAGAGATTTTCATTGTTTTCTTTTTTGCTTGTCGACATTAGTCGCCTACTCATTTTCCAGTTCAGAATATGGACATTGAAACCCCCGCGTGTGACTCATTCAGAGAGAATTGCATCCAGTTTAGGCAACATGTTTAACCCATAGACAATTTGCGGGGTAGCGTTCAGTTTGTAGTTCAGAGTGTAGAACGGGTATTACTTTATATAATAGTAAAGTTACAGTGAATTTGGATTGTAATCGATACCGCTGATACCACCAATACCACTAAGATGTAGTTAGTCAATAGTTTAACCAGAGAAAAACCAAGGTCAGTGGGTGTGTTGGGACGGGTTGGGGTTTGGAATTGAGGAACCGGGCGCATGGATAACTTGACCAGCACGACGAATCTTTTTCCATCTTTTTGAAGGTATCTTTAAAACGGATTTGAAAATAAGAAATTGTTGCCACTTTAAGGGGGCGAGGAAAATGACTTTTTTGTAAAATAAATTCAGAAAGACAAAAGCCAAGTCCCTCTCTCTGCAGGGTGTATATCAGACAAGACGGGGGCACAAAAAAAGTGTGAAAAAGATCATTTTTCTTCCGCTCTTTTGCAACTTCATGCTTTCCACCCGGTGGAAAGAATCAAAAACGAGATTGTTTTTCATTAAGGAAATCTCGGCTGTGTGATTCCCATCGACACCGTGTGAATTTTGATATCGAAAAATTCCTGTATGTAGAAAAAGGTTGCGAACCCCCCATTGATTTTTTGGGGAAACTTGTTGGGAAAACATCAGTTTTCGTGATTTATTCGCCCCGCGCGCACCTTTTCAGCCAAAGCACCACGTAGGGAATATAATCAACGAACCGGGGTTTGCACCTCGGGAAAACGTGTCCGGCCTTTTTCACATCTCCTCCCGAGAAGCTTAATTCCTTATTTGACTTTCCTTTACACCCACAAGTGAGGCTATTCCTTAGGGTCGAAATAATATATTTGAGTTAAATGGTTTTTTTAGTTTGGAAAGTCCTGATTGAGGATTGTCGTCATCATAGTTTACAGGAAAATCTGCGCTGTACACCGCAGGTTAGTTGTAATGTTGTCGACCTGGTCTATCGAAAAGAGCCATGGTCACGTGACTATGACGTCATTCGCGGTCGGTGTCGCCTGTTGCGGCAACAAGGAGTGATTAAACGATTGCTTTATGTTCCGTTCACGCCCAAGAGTCACGTGATTATGACGTCATCGAACTATATACCCTTGCACGACGTTTTGGGTGTTCAAAAAGGAAAACTACCAAAATGGTCACTTGCTTGTGACGTCATGGGTTTGAATTGAAAGAATTTGTTACTCCGCATCGATGGGATGTTATCCGACTGGACTGTAGATTACAGATGGCTTGTGCGTAGGTTAACACGGGAAAGCGGTGCTGCTCCACCCAAGTCACGTGACGGTGACGTCATCGAGCAGTAATTCTGACACGGAGTTTGTAGAAAGATACTGGCTCCAGATCGGAAGTAGGGGTCACGTGACTGTGACGTCATCCATATTTGACCGTGGTAACAAACTCGGGCTGATCTAGATTGCGTATATATGGTTTTGCGTATAGGTTATATTGGGAAAGGGATGCTGTTCCAACCCAAGTCATGTGACTGTGACGTCATCCTGGTGGTTTGTCCTATTCTGAAGCTGCTGTAAACAAAGATCATTAGTGATAAGTTTTTAAATATTTTACTTTAAAGTGGACCTTGTAGTTTTCTATAATCTTCGTCTGTGGCCATAACCGTGATGTCCTAACCCCTAACCCAATGTGTTTTATATGAAGAGGAGAGAAGCTTCATCTTCATATAGAGAGACTTTGCTGGGCTTTACGTTGGGTTTTATGGCTTAACAACTTGGAATGTTTGATGACTTCATACTTTCTCGATTATATATCCAAGTCTGTTGAGATATACCTACGCGGTCCTGAGCCTCGGTATTAATGCCAGTCACGTTTAACTGCAAAACCGACAGCACACCGCCATTCATTGCTTGTATAAAGCCCCATGTATCTTATAACAAGCTTTAATAACTAGCTCTGACAACAAGTACATACTGTACACACAACAATGAACAGACTAGAATTCACTTGAAAGTTTATTACACTGGAATTGGTAATGAAAAGTGAAATGGGTTGGCGATAAAAATTTGAAAGTTTAATGATGGCTTATATTTAATTCATGCAAGTGCCTTTGTGCTTACAGAAATGGCCATAAGCTTTTGAGGTGTACAGAATTTTTAATCAAGATATTTTCTATTTTTGATACAGCCCGTGACATTGATATCAGGAGAACCTTGATCGTCGCATAGATTTACCGAGATAAAATTTCCATACCAAAGAGAGGCTGGCAACCTCGTAAACAAGGAAATAAAAAAAAAGGTCGAGAGGACCAAGCTGATAAGTCTGGACAGCTGACATCGCCCGGGTGATTTTTCGTTGCGTAAGGTAAGATGGGGTTTTCAATATCTATTTAGCAACTGTAACTTGGTTAGACTTAATTGAATTGTCATTTGGATAGGCAGTCCACTAAACCATTGAAAGTATCGATTTGTAATTTATAAGTTAGTTAGTCAAATAAATGTGCTAACTAATTGCTAACCTCATGGTTATACTGATACACTTATGACTGTACTGTAAGTATTAAGTAGTAAACTTACTTGCACTGATATGACTGATTTAGTACTAATCAGTACTAACTCTAACTGGTTACTTAATTCAGTATGGCTTATAGGGCTTATGCGCGTTATGACGTCACATCACGTGACCCTCTATCTCCGTAGGCATACATGCAGTAGAATGTAATCCTCGCTGATTTTTGCTAACTAGACTTATAGGTAAACTGTTGGACACGATCTTTGAATGTTGAATCCAATTGAGAGCGATAGAAAGATACGGTCAGCTGACAATTAAACCGTCAAGATGGCGGACACTTGAAATGCGTAAACCATGCCTTATTTAGTACGTTGCTGTTTCAGCCATCTGGCTAGCTTCATGTTAGCAATTTTCGATGTTTAACATTTGTATTAGCTAGTTAGCACCCTTATGTCGACAGTAATTAGCACTTGGGTGAAAAATTTATCTGGTAAACTATGTTTGGTCTTGTTATTAACTATTAGCAATTTGTAGTGAATCTGTCAACAGCTACTTTGCCTTAGTAAAACTAGCTAACCGTTAGTAGGTTAGCTAACTTTTAAGAGGACTGTTTGAAACTGCCCTAAAGCAATCTAGCATATCCATGTCTGATGGTTATTAGCACTGGGTTAGCATTTTTAGCAGATTGAGCCTTGCTACTTCTGATGAGAGTTTAATCGAAACCTCGCGTTAATAGTACTAGCTAACCGTTAGTAGGTCAGCTAGCTTTTCAGAGGGCTGTTTGAAACTGCCCTAAAGCAATCTAGCATATCCATGTCTGATGGTTATTAGCACAGGGTTAGCATCTTTAGCAGATTGAGCCTTGCTACTTCTGATGAATTTAATCGAAACTTCGCGTTAGTAGTACTAGCTAACCGTTAGTAGGTCAGCTAACTTTTCAGAGGACTGTTTGACAATGCCCTCATGTTTGTGGAAAGCCCAATTCACCATGGGCGCTTAGTCTATAAATGCGTAATACACCGGCTAGCTAGTTAGTACAAGCCAATAGCACAGGCTAGTTAGCTAGCTTTTCTGGCTAGCTTTAAACAGTAGCTAGTATAGTACACTACCTTACTGTAAGTGCTACTTCTAGTATAGCAGCTATTCTCTGCTACATTAGTACTACTATAAGCTGGCCGTTAGTAGGTCAGCTAACTTTTAGGAAGACTGTTTGAGAATGGCCTATTGTTTGTGGAAAAGCACAACTCATGTGGACAGTTTGAAAGCAGAAGGGTGAAATGTTTAATCTTCGGCTGACGTTTTGTTCTTGTCCAGAAGGGAAAACCGGCCATTTTTGGCGCGCTTTTCTCTCAACCCTGAAGTTGCCAACCCCCCCTTTCCTTTGACTTCCCGTTTGCGAAAACATATGGAGAGAATTAAAAGTTTACGCAGCTTTAGTTTCCCACGTCAGCATCTCAGCACAGCTGTGAATGGTTTCCAGTCAGAAGGGTCCGCAACTCGCTACCGAACAGATAATTCTAGTAGTTTATTTGATTAAGCTAATCTAAATTAAGAGATTAATTTTAATTAAGTCATTTATCCAACTGGATTTCGTGATACTTGGCTTAGATGGGTTAATTTGTGTGATAGTAAACTTACTAATATTAGTTTTAAGGGTTTCTAGTCAGGCTTTGTTTGATGGTTAATTTTGGTAATAGTATTAATTATTCAGGATAAGAACATACGTATGGTTCTGTTTTAATTCAATCTAAGCGTTAACTTTCTAAGCTTAATTAAAATTATATTTATGTCAAGATTAAATACAGAAGAATTTTCATTTTAACAAGTGAATTTAAATAATATGGGGGACACTTTAAGTTTCAGACAATTTCAACGGGATTTTCAAGAGTAAAAAAAAAGGTTGTTGGAAAAATTTCCGATGATGAATCGGTTACCTTTCACAGAGAGGAAACACTTTGGGGGTAAGAAATTAATGTCAGTCATTTGTTTGGTTATTTCCGTGGTACAGGGAGCCCTGTTTTTGCCATGAAACATTGCGTTTTAACTGAATAGGAGGAAAAAATTAAATAAAGTCAAGACGGGAATATTCTTCGCTTTGTGTTTAGAAAACACAGTCTGCTTGCGGCTGTCGGACGGTAACTTGCACGTCGTGTCCTTTACATCATGCGTGGAAGAAAACCAGAATATCTGAAGCAAATATTTTACAAAAAAATTCGGATGCGAATTAAACTAACTTAAAGATAATTCAGTCGAGAGAGCTTTTTATTAGATCCTTAATGTATTTTAATATAATGCCTATAATCTTAATGTCATTTTTTACGATTGCCTTGTACACTAATTTTGTGCAATATTTTTAGGACACTTATCTTTTACTGTAATTATTTTTTTACCGAGCTATTAACTGAAATAATTACGATTGGAAATTAGCACTTACGACTGAGTTATTGAAGATTAGGAATAATGATGAAGTTAAGTGGGGTAAAGTTAAAATATATTTTAGGAAAATTCAAGATTCCAATGTTGGTAGGTTGCGGACCCCTCGTTCCCCGAGACCCGAGTCGGAGGAAGTGAATCGAGGGAGGGCGAGAGCCGGTGGTTAGTCTTGTGCAGACACTCGTCGGGGACAGACCTCGTTTCGTACACGTCTGTACCGAGCTCGAGAAAACGCATGTTTCATCAGTTTCCTCTTTTAATTAAAATATCGGATTTTTGTTTGATTCGAGTGACATTCTAGACGGATTAATGAGTCACAGTGAGGGGAAATCACCACCGGGGATTTTCTATCTATACAACCGCTGGTTTCTGTAGATTGGTTTGATGAATTGCTGCAAGTGCCAAGTGGCCGTTTCTGAAAGGTGAGCCGAGTTGATTCATTTTCGAGAAAAACGAGACCCTGTGCAAACTGAAACGCTTGGAACGACCAAGTGGTGTTTAGTTTTAATCGATCATTTTTTTCCCCTTGAGTAAGATTTAAGTCCTACCGATTAATGTGTTGGTTATGTAAACTGCAATAAAATATTAACGAATCTGTTTGAATTGAACACGATATGGAGTTGTATTTGATCGAAAGTTAAAGTTCAAAGTTGTGTTACATCTTTTATATAGTCGAATTGTTATCAGTTTAACCGGGTAGGCAAAGGTATGGATTAATGTCAGAATGAGCAAATTTTTTTATTTATTAATTTGACGGATTGTTCATTGTTCATTGGAATACCAAAACGATATCGATGATACGAGATATTTCACCGTGAAATTATTTAAACTGTTAACCAAGTAACACATACTTGAAGGGAAGAACTATTGAATTCTAATTCAATTGATTCAAATAAAACTATTCCAATAAAATTAAATATTTTAATTAGATCAGCTTTTCTTATCGGAAAAATGACTCAGTGGTATAGAAATTTGCCGGAGAAAATCTCACTTTTACGGTGTCTATTCCCCATACCTTTTTCCAAAGTGGAAAATCTAACGCCACATAATTCTGGTGCACATCAAAGACTGTGTGACAAGCTGAAGAAGGGGCTAATTCTATATATTTCTTGGCTTTTGTATCAAGGATTTCTACCTCGACCTGAGGACACGCACCTTCTGCTTCTTTGCCCTTTAAGATGCAAATTGGCGGCTGGTGATAGTGGCACACCAGAGACGGCTAAAGCTGTAATCTCTTTACCTCTCGTAACCAATGGTTTCGGTTGAGGTATTTCAAAAAACACCGGGGTTTCTGAGACGACTGAAACAGCGTATTATCAGTGATTACCCTATATGAGGAAAGGTGGACTCGCCGTACGTAGTGCATGCTAATTGTCATGTTGGTATTGAAATGATTTTGTCTCCTCAAATTGGGTTAAAAATTGTGATTGGACTCAATTTTAGCCGTAAAAAATAGAAAATTAGTTTAACATTATTACTAATTCCAGTATTTCAAATATAACAACCGAAAACAAATTGTAACGTACATTTATGATTGAAATAGTACTTATAGTGTTGAAGTAATTTTTTATATGTAATATAAATAGATTATAAAAACTATATCGATCTATATAATTATATTTAAGTTCAAAGTCACGTGTTGACACTTAACACCTGGCTTTATGGATAGATTCATTTAAAACCCTGTTGCTGGCCTTTTGAATGAATCCAATTGAGGCTTCTGTTGCAATTCACCTCCTTTGGTTTCAATATGGGAGAGAGATAGCCATTAACCGGCACGAGTCCGTTATACGGCCGGGTAAAAGCAAGCCAATGTATTGCTGTGTATACACGTTACACAATTTTTTCCTTGTGATTTTTTGTTGTTTCTCTGTGAGTCCATTCATGGCCGCTCCATGATTTGAAACTATAGCGCGAAGGCCATTGTTTGGTTTCTGGGAGTTTGTGGACGGGAAAACCGCACAGCTGTGTCATTTCCCTCGTGTGATTCAGCCGCGGGGTGGGTGGGGGGAGAAGGAACCTTCTGCACTCGTCGTCAGTCCACATATGTAGCTATAGGGTCTTGAATGAAACACCGACTAAACCTCTCGAATAACTTTGACGCAAAGTACTTTCAAAGTAATGTACTCGAATGGTTCGAGTCTTGAATGCCGTAAACGAGTTAGGAGATAGATAGATAGGTAGATAGGTAGATAGATAGATAGATGGACGGATAGATAGATAGATAGATAGATGGATATGTAGATAAACAGATAGGTAGATAGAAAGTTGATAGATAGATAAATAGATAGATAGATAGACATATAGATAGACATATAGATGGATATATAGATAGATAGATAGATAGACAGATAGATAGACAGATATATAGATGGATATATAGATAGACAGATAGATAGATAGACAGATAGATAGATAGACAGGTGGATATATAGTCAGTTAGACAGATAGATAAATAGTTAGATGGAAAGATAGACAGATAGATAAATAGATAGATAGACAGATAGATAAATAGATAGATGGATAGATAGATATATATAGATGGATAGGTAGATAGATAGATAGATAGACAAATATGTACTAATACATAGATATGGTTAGATAGATGGATATACAGGAGATGAATAGATAGATCGAAAGGTAGATAGATAAGTAGGTAGATTAATCTAAAATCTGGTCTGAAAATTAACTCGTTTTCTGTATTAATTAAAATGCAGATAGTAACAAATAATAAAAATTCATATGTAATCATATTGAAAATAATCTTGACGATTCCCTCGGTGTATTTGGAAATTCACAGGGCCGCGGAAACCTCACTGTGTGCCTCATCGTACATGGCGAGTTTCTGCGGTCGTTTCCTTCACTTTTTCGGTTTATGGATCGTCCCAATGCCCCCGTCGACAGGACCCAATTTGACTGGGGGAAATGCGGCGACCTGATTGGTGGTCATTTTCAAAATTGGAAAGTTCATTTCCCAATTTAAATGTAACGATGATTCATATGTATGCTAACAGTTTAAAGTTAAAATGACTATACTATAAGCATTATTTCATTTGACAATAATTGAAATATTTCGATTTAATAGAAATAAAATTCCAGTTGGTTAAAATCATATAATCACTGAATGCAGTTTTCGTAAGGAAATCCTTATACAAACATTGCGTGCGTAACAGTTACTGATTCTTATAAATTTCAGTTGGTTTAAGTAGGCTTAATATTTGACATGAATTTGAAAAGATCGTCAAGTGACGGTGCGGATAATCTGGGGGATACTGGGAGAAGCGGCTTATTAAACGCCCCTCGAATGTCAGCTGTCGACGCATATATAGCACCCACATGTGATGTATGCACATATGTGGCGGTTAGAGGGATGGCTTGTATGATGGCGTCATGTGTACCACTTCTTTTTTATATATTTTTTTAATGTAATGCGTTGCGTTATTAACCTATTTTTATTACTAACTTTTATATTATTTATTTGATTAATTTTTAATTTTTTCTACTAATTTTTTCAGTTTTACTTAATTAGTCCTTCAGTAATTATGTAATCAATTACAATTAATGTAGTGGTACTTTTGAGTACGCGGTCACGTGACCAGCATCCAGTGTAATTAGCTTCTATCGGTTTCTGTGACGTATGCATTTAATTAATCTAATTATCATAGATATGTAATAGATGATTAACATATATATGTCATGTGTATATCATCTATGTGTCATCTATATGTTTCTTACGTCACGTATGTATGGATGTATAGCATTACATTAGTACAAATGAAGTAATTAAGTTAAATTTCTGCGAGTCACGAACCCCTCTCTGGTAGTTTCGTGACGGACACGATTTACCCCATGTTACAGCCAAAAGTATTCAAACTACAATCCGGTGCCCCCTTTTGTGTGTGACGGAACAAATTGTTGAAACAGTCAAGGCCTCATTGTTTGCTCATTGTTGGGCCCACTTGGGCCTATCGTGTGTGTGTGCGAGTGTGTGTGTGTGTGTGTGTGTGTGTGTGTGTGTAAGCGAACAGGCAAAAACAGAGGCTCCCGATAGCGTATTATCAGATCCCAACCGGCCCCAGAGCCTAACTGGCAAAGGCACACAGATAGGTGCATTACAGAGATAGATGGATAGATAGATAGATAGACAGATACATAGTCAGACAGATAGATAGATGGATAGATAGAGAGGCAGACAGATAGATAGATAGGTAGATAGACAGACAGATAGATAGACAGATAGACAGACAGACAGACACCAGTGACGTTCTGGGGCCGGTTGGGATCTGATAACATGACTCCCCCGGTAGGCGTGGTAACTTTTACCTCCCTCTCTTTATCCCTTCTTTCCTTTCCCTCTCTATCCATCTATCTTTCACCCCCATCGTATGTACGAGCCATATCGTTCACCGTGGACACACACACACATGTGTGTACCATCAGGTCCCTAGGAATAATCATAGCAATTTGCTGTTCAGCCCGCCTCATCCGTCTTCATATTGGCCAGTTGGACTTACAAGGTGAATTGCTAATGAGCAGTTGTTGTTTTTTTGTGTTTCTTAATATAAATTGTACGGATTCCTTTCTGCTTTTGTATGCGCTTTGAGTTGTAATCATAGGAGACCGAGGTAATTAATAGGTACACGTTGACTGATGTGTTTATTACTATATTGTGTATAATTATGTAATGGATCTAATGTTAATTCAACTTTACACTAATTAATCTTAAAATTTTAATTTAATCCTTCGACTATTTATAACCATCTCGTTAACTTTTAAACCAGGAAAATAGTTAAAGTAATAATTATTTTAATAACTGAGTGATACTATTGGTTAAACGTTGTTTATTTTAAGCAAAAAGCTGATTGTTAATATAACTCCATATTAAACATTATTGCTGCCAATGAGTCATATGGTTATTGATGAAATTACATTCCAGCCATGTTATAGTATGGCAAATTCATTTAGACAAGGTTCTGTTAACTTAATCCAATTCTCAACGCTTTAATTGCAATTAGTCAGCGCCATAGTTAATCCGGTTATCTTAATACGCGACGGATTTCTCTTTTGTTCTCTCATAGACAATAGCAATAACGTTGTTGAAACGTTTTTCCGAGTCTGAAAATCGCTTGTTTTTACATCGACTGGGCGTCACCATGAAATCCGGGAAAATTCCCTTTTAAAAAGGTCGATGATTGCAGACATTTTCAGACAAAATAAAAGGAGCAAGAAACAGTAATATGTTGACTTTTTTAAAATTTTAATCTCTTAAGTTTATTATGATGTTGACATTTTAAGAAGGTTTCTAAAGCAGGAATCGCGATTTTGTAAATATTTCTTGTTTAAACTGTTATTGGCGTAGGTTGTTGGGAAATAATTGATGGTAAACAGTAATACAGTAATAAAGAATTATATAAAATAACAATAGATAGTAACATGAACATCCAAGTATGGCGGAAATCATTCATTCCTTTTTGAAAAAAAATCCTCGAAAGAATTACAGGGCGTGCCACGTAAATTATTCTTTTGGACGATTTAGAAATACCGGATTTTCTTGAATGATTCATTCAGCATTTTCCTTTTGTTCTTTAACTGTATTGTACTGTGTTTTATTTTATGAGGAAAAATGGGTCAGTGTGCGCGTTAATTGCATCGAGATAACTGAACTGATTTAGTTGAAACATCACTTAATCAAATGTCATTTATATCAGATTAACGTATTGGTATGACTCTTGACGGTTGATTCGGTGCGATCATGGGTATCCGCCATTTTGAGCGCTGCCGCCCTAAATCCGGGGCAGTGATAGGACATCACCGCGAGATTAACCAGAATTCGAAATGGTCAATTTTCCAATACTTAGCGTGAAACACATCATTAAGTACACTGAAATCAGCATTAAAAGTTCACTGTTCAGAAATGGAAAATCCAAGACAATAGGGGGGGGGGGAAATCCCGCCATTTTGAGCGCCGCCCTAAATCTGGGGCAGTGATAACACATCACCGCGAGATTAACCGCAATCCCGAATGTTCAGTTTTCTAATCCTTTATCTGGTAATGGGATAAATCATCTTTTTAACGCGAAATTTCGTAAAAACTTTGTGTTTTTTTAAAATGTTGCCTGGTATAATAGTAAACAACAGAGTGATAGAATAAAGGAAAAGAACTACCGTTAATGGTAAATTTGTAAGTTAGGGGATACGCTTTCGTGGTCAGCTTTATCCAGACATGGGAGAAATAACACACAGAATAAGGCCCACGTGGGTGGTTCTGTAATTAAAGAAGGAATAAATGAGAAATTTAGGTTCATTAAAGCCGAGCATTTGGATGGGGGGATATGTATGTTTTGGCGTATAGACGTGAACGGTCAGGCACTGTCAGTCGACCGTGAATACGGTTTTACTTCATCCGGAAACTTGTGTTCTTGCACTGTAGCAATTATTCTCTATTATGTCGTACTTAGAGGCGTGCCAGTCTTTGTAGGACAGCAAGTCGTATGTGAAGTCTTAACGGGGCTCCGCTATAATATACAAGCCAAGTCATTGTGACTGTTCAGACTGCGGCAACAATGTACTGAAAAGCCTTGGAATAGTACTGAATTGACTTTGTCATAGTAAATGCTGCATTTGTAGTGTGAACCGTATATAAGGTAACGTGAATAGTGTGTCGATTTTGAATGTTAAGACACCTTGCGGGGTTATTTAATAGTTTGCTGAAGTAGAGTGAGTTGGATTAAATTTCATGATTTGAAATGTTGCTAACATCCTTATTTTTTAACTGAACATCTATACGGTAGGATAATCATCAGATGTGTCGATTTTGACGTAAGATGTATGAGTAATTTGAGATGATATTATCATGACAATATCAGTTCTTACTTTTGACGTGATAAATGACCTTGTAGAAACATTTTGAAAGTTTAAATTCAAGGAAACTTGCCAATTGTATCTCTGTGACTTTAGTATTGTAACTAGTACGTTTCTTCAGTTTTGACCATCCATTTCGGGATATAGAACTGAGCAATTGGAAGTGACATTAACATGATATTGTTGTGTTATTTTTGGAACACGATGGGTAATAGTCATATAATGTCGAATTTGACGTAAAAGACCTTGCAGAGACATTGGAAAGTTTCAATGAAAACTTGCCTTGGGTTGAATTCTTGTCATTGGTATCCGTACGATTTTGTTATTATTCTTAGCTGTGGTTTTATAGTCTTTGTCCTTTTGATAAACCATGTAAGAACTCCAAGGTTTGTCAGATTCCTTGCTTTAGCCAGGAAAAAAATTGACGGTGACTTTCATCGCCCAGTACAGTCTATAGAGCAATAAGAAAGGGTTCTTGCAGGGTTGAAAAGTTGATGTCTTATTACTCCTACACGTTCAAAGTTATAAGTACCCAAAAATTACTGGATGTAGATCTAGTAGTACTTAATGAGCTCGTTAAGTTTCGTTGAAATCGGGTCGATAGTTTAGCCAAAATAAATTGCCAAAGTTTAGACATTACAATATCTTTCGTCCATTCAGGGCCTTCTTTTTTCTTCTAGACTATGTCTTGTTTATTATTTTTCTGCGAAATTCTCGTCGTTATTGGAGCTCTTGGAAGAGTTGCGAACCCTTCAGAGGAACTTCTTAACAGCGGAGGGGGGAAAAAAGGGGAAGGACGGGAAGGAAAAATTCCTTCAGTTGCGAGATAAGAAAAAGCTGTTATTATTCCATGTGTGTTTCACGTTTCCTTTTTAAAGAATGGCGGTAATTTGAATTCTTAGCGCCTATAGTTGGGTGGAAGTACAGTCGAGAGCGGAAAAACGAAAAAGGGTCCTCAATGGCGGAAAATAAAGTTTAGGAATTTATTTTGGCTAAACTAACAAACTGATTTCAACGAAACTTTACAAATGCATTGAGGACTACTAGGTCTATAGCCGGTATATTTTGGGTAGCTTTATGTGTGAAAGTTTAGGAGCAATAAGCTAATCCATTTTTCTCCAACAAGAACCCCTTTCTTTATCGCTCTAGGCTGAGAATAGCGAACGCCGCTTCCATAAACATGTTGAATATAGATTACATGTTTAAGATTATAGCATCACATAAGCGTCGTAAAAAGATGGTTATCCATACTTTAAACTTGTAGATTATCATTGTCTTGATTTGGGCATTCAGAACGGATTTTTCAACCAAGTTCCTTGAAAGTTATTGCATCAAACCACCCTATATATTGACTAGTCTATATGTTGTCTAGTACTTTAAATAGGAGTTTTCTTGTTAACCATAACTTTTTCAGTAATAAGTTGAGAACCTTAGGATTAAAATCAAGTTCTTTACAACCATTTGGATTGTCCATTTGAGGATGTAACTGTATAATTAATTCATTTTGATCTTAATTAAATTAAAGAGGATATCAACTTAAATCGCCATACTTGCGCACCCAATCCGATTTTGGTTTGAAATTATAATTCCAAGACATTTTGTAATAATTCAGTTCAATCTACAATCACTGAACGGACTTTTTTTTAAATCACAGTAACACGATTATCTTAAACGGATGTTCATAAAAGATAATTTTAATAATGAAATGCCATTTGAGGATGTAACCGTATAATAAATTCACTGTGTATAGTAATATTATATTGTATTACATTAAGTTATACGATAAATATGATGATTTTCAGTTCAAGGTAGAAAAGTAGCAGGCGCTGGGAATATTCTTTGAAACGGTAGCGGACCCTTTTTTGATCTAAATATAAATGAAAATCCATTAGAAATGGCCCGGTCTCTTGCTGTGCTCTAACAAAGCACACACCGTGCCGAAGAGAGTCGAGGATATATAGGGAGAAAAAGCACCTACCTGGATCCCCCCACAGGTGATGGACTATATCTAATAACAATGTATCGACCCTGATGGATGTATACAAGGTGTCTTTTTTTGTTGTTGCCCTTTTGGTATGCCAGTCGCGTGAGCAATCTTATTAAATTCCCCTCTCTCCTCCGTGAAGTTTGGGAGTTGTCAGTCCACACGAAGAAACGGGTGGGATATGTCAAGTGACTCGACTCGAGTCGAGTCGAGTCGACATTTGAGTTGAGTCGACTTGGATTCGACTTGGGGTTGACTTTTTGAGCTGAATCGAGTCTTTTTTTTGAGTTGAGTCGAGTCGACTTGGAGACGACTTGGAATCGGCTTTTGAGTCGATTCGACTCGGTCCTTTGCGTTAAATGACTACTCGACTCGTGATTTTGCAAGTCAACTAATTCTACTTGAGATTTGACTCGACTTGTCGACTCAGGACGGCCTAAGTGACTCGACTCGACTCGAATCGACTTTTGAGTTGAGTCGACTTGGATTCGACTTCGGGTTGACTTTTGAGTCGACTTGGGATCGACTTTCGAGACGAGTCAACTTGGGGTGACTTGTGAGTTGAATCGAGTCGTCTTTTGAGTTGAGTCGAGTCGGGTCAACTTGGAGTCGACTTTTGAGTGAGTCGGGTCAACTTGGAATCGACTTTTGAGTCGGGTCGGGTCAACTTGGAATCGAATTTCGAGTCGATTCGACTCGGTCCTTTGCGTTAAATGACTACTCGACTCGTTATTTTGCAAGTCAGCTAACTATACTTGAAATTTGACTTGACTTGTCGACTCAGGTCGGCCTAAGTGACTCGACTCGACTCGACTCGTCTTGAAGACTAAGGCCGTCGAGTCGTAGACGTCATTCGAAACGGTAGTGACATGCAAACGAGTCGTGCGGACTAACAATGTGACGTTTCTCAGTGATTTGTGCTTTTGCCTCTGGATATCATAAAGATAAGCTTTTTTTATGAAGAATTTTTCCCCCTGGAAAGTGCGACGCGTTTTAGCCACGCACTATTCTCATCCACGGGAAAACAAATTTTCCCTGTTGTATAAAGTCGTATAGTGAAGGTAAACTAAGATATAAAAAAAGAGAAAGTTTTAATCTATGTGTCATTTAATGTCTGAAACGGATGTAAATATGGTAAAAGTTAAGTGGTGGAATGAAGCTGCATTAACACACAATTCTAGATTTTATACTCGTCATTACGGTCATAGAGCTACATCGATTATGGACTATTCGTTGTTTAACTTTAATTATTGTTGACGAAATTAGAATACTGAAACTATCATTCGCATGTCTAGATTCTAGATAAGACATTAAATATAAGTATTCGTTGTTATATTCGTATTGCATTAAAATTTGGTAATCACCGATTAATTAGCATACCGATCTGTCGTCCGTGAAATGGAGATACATTGCTGACGATTCACGAGAAGGATTCAGCGGAAGCGCAATTGAAACTTTCCCCATTGTTATATGAAGAACGTTACGTAGCGGATGCTATGAATTAGCAACAACGCTTTTTTCTTTGTTCTTTTTTTTCTGTTTCAATCTTTATAATTTTTATTATATCCACTAAAATAGTATAGTATACTATTTCGTAAAGTATATAAACATAATATAACATATAATACATAATATACTGTGTATTAGTTGTATTTGTATTTTTGTTCTAACGATTGTTCTACGTCCTTGAAGGTCAACTCGCGAGCGTGCGTTTCTCATATCGTCTCTCTTTTTCTTTATTTTTTTATTTTCTTTCTTTATTTGTTTATTTATTTGTTTGCTTCTTCGCGTGTTCTTTTACAGTTTTTTTATTCGTACGCAAGCGTCCTTTGCGTTTTTATTTATTTATTTTTTAAGTGGTACTTTCGGTTTTAAAAGTTCGAATTCTCAGTTAATAGGAGACAGAATAGCAAAATAATTAAATACAGTAACAAAATTGCATAATAATATTCAAATTTGAAATTGGTTTGAAAACTAGTTCAAGTAACTGTACGGCCGCAAAGATCATTACTCTCCATTGGAATCATAACTCGTTTCTGGTCTTTAGTTCATACGCAATATAAGTAAATAACGTTTCGTATTATCATTAACTTAAATTGTAGCTTATAATACAATTAAGTATGTGCGACTACAGGGTGAAGTTTAAAGAAAGAAACAAGGAAGAATGCGGGTTTTTAAAACCGTATGTGTAGCGCGCACACGAGGTGTCGGACCCCCCGTTTGGGTTTTTGCACGCATGTGGCCCGTTTTTATAAAAAAAAATTGCTTTCCTATAGGGCCAAGGTAAAGGTGAACACCTGCGCCGCTTTGTTGGCGGTTTTTCTATAATAGATCCAATAGATCGATAGATAGGTAGATAGATAGATAGATAGATAGATAGATAGATAGATAGATAGATGGGCAGATAGACTGGTAGATATATAGATAAATTTGTAGGTAGACAAACGGGTAGATAGATTGGTACAGACATACATAGGTAGGTAGATAGATAGGTAGGTAGATGGTTACAAAGACAGGTAGACAGATAGATAGGTAGGTAGATAGATAGGTAGGTAGATGGTTACAAAGACAGGTAGACAGATAGATAGGTAGGTAGATAGATAGACGGTTACATAGATAGATAGATAGATACGAAGGTAGGTAGGCAGGTGACGGAGTCGATGATGTGCTGCGATCCCGAGTCTGCGCTTCCGGCTTTGACTCGTCCTGCCCTTGGTTTATAATTGATGATGCATTGTAGCAACCGAAACAGCGGTCATGTTCTCGTCTTTTAACCGCGGACACCGGCTCGATTTGGATCAAGAGGCCACTGTCCGCTTTGTGTTATAAAAGTGGCCAGCTCTCCATTAGAGAAACAGAGGCACATGTGTGTTATTGTGTCCCACACACACACACATCAACCGCCAAACAATCAAGGTTAATGGTTGTTACACTGGCGGGCTCCCTCCGCTCTCTTTCACGTTGTAACCGAGGGGTTCGCAAGTCGACGGAAATGTATTCCCCGAGTTCTAAATCTTGTAAAGATTTTCTTGGGATTTTTGAGATTTTCTTTACCGATTTCTTAAAAGGGATTCTCAAGATTTGTTTTCCGGAGATTTTAGGGATTTTCTTCAGGATTTAATTTTCGGACTTTCATGATGTTTTTTGGCCCTCGCGTTGTAACCGACCTTCTCTCTCTCTCCGTGCTCGTGTAATTTGTAGCTCCACAGGTTTAAAATGCTGACGTAAGCAACTTAATCATGTGTTTCATACTCCTTCACATATTTTTTTTAAATAGGTGAAACGAATGTTACCTGGATCTGTTGATGAAACAAAGTTTGATTGTCTCAGTAGTTGCACGGTTTGTAGCTACTGGAATGTATTGGACGTCAGTACATTTATAATTTAACAAATTATCATCACTATATAACATATCGTATAGATAGATAGATAGATAGATAGATAGATAGATAGATATAGATATATTCTAACCTATACAATCGTCAGTATTTCTTTTACCGTGAATTTCCGTATCGCTTTTTCGGGGAAATGCAGTGACCCGCCGGCCGTATGTACCGACGTAATATAATCGAGCCACAGGGCAAAAATCGTTGCTATAGACCGGCTAATTATAGCTGTATGAAGCTCGTAACCTTGTGTGATTTTTCTGTACGGGGAAAAAAAATCTTAAGTGGACAAGATTTCTTTTCCTTGTCCTGGAATCAATGTTTTTTTTCCCTGGAGAAGAACCTTTCATTTTTACTTCGTATGATAGAAAAAAAATTCTAATTGCTATCCTTCGGCATTGTTGATGGTATATTTGAGATGAAGTGATAAGAACCAGACATGCTTCTCTTTACTCGGGGAGCCCATTAGCATCTTATTGTTTCTGAAAAATTGCCTGTCTACCGGAGGCGCGGTGGTGTTTGTTTATAACATCTCAATTATCTGTCGTATTTTATTATAATTTTTTATTATTATTTGGCAGATCAACTGGAGACTGCAGATCAATGGCGGTGAATTTGTCAGAACAGACCTGGGTCGTTTGAGATACAGGAAAGGAACGATGGCAGCCACTGCTTCTAACAGGGCCACCACCACGTCAGCGTGGACCACCAATGACCCGTACAGAGAACTGGAACTCTACTTGGAAAAAGCTCACGTGAGTCACTTAAACACCTACTCAGTACTGTTGAATTCAACCCCGGATTTGTAACCAGTTCCCTTATAATATAGTTTTTAAAAACTATTAAATATTATATAATGCAAGTAGTATATAATAAATTAGTGACTGTTGTTCAGAACTGGAGCAGAGTAGCAGTTGACGATAGCCGTTTTTACGGCTAGCTGGTAATGTGCCCTTAGGGCACAAGTGAAGCCAGGGTGTCAGGGTAGCGCGGGTCGTTAGCCAGCGATATGTGTTTTTAACGCATATGTTTCTTGTATCACCTGTGTCCGTCCATTGGCACATACGCACGACCGCCAAGGTCGTCTTCGCAACTCGGCGCAGTGTGTATTTCAGAAGCATTGAGTCATGCTCGATACTTGCGTGTGTCCTTGAGTTTGCTTTTCCAAAGTACACACAAGTAAGTTTATTGTGCTGTCAGTTTAGATGCATGCGGTGTCCTGGTTGTTAGTTGTTAGCAATTCCGATTCAATGCACACCGGTTTGTGTCCCCTTTGTTGTTGTTTAAGTCGGTTTTCGCTTTCTTTCCTTTTTCCTCGTTTTTTTTTTGTATTTAATTTTGTTGTTTTTGTGTGTTTTGCATAATTTCTTGTTATTTTATCAATTTTTTTATATATTTTTTTTATATATTTACCTGTTGTGTAAATTTATTTGTTGAGGGCGGGGAAAAAGGTTCAGGGGACTCGGGGCTGCTTGTAACATCCCTGGGTACTCCAGAGGGTTTTTTAATATTCCCCCCTCCCCCCCCCTTGGACTCTTCACACTCCCGGCAGGGAAGGTGTGCGTTGAATAACTTTGCATTTGATTTAACACATTTTTTTTTGTTCAGCCCATCTTGGAAAAGGTGGTGAAAAAACGTGTGCTGAACTGTTTTCTCGCATTCCTCCTCCATGTGTGTAACACCCTACATCACACGCGGAAATCGGACAAGGTAGTTTCTCGTTCAGACGTTGTTTCATCGTGCGAGCATTGTTGCTCTCACGTTTGTCGAACTGTCGAAAACGATACGGTCGTAATGAGATTGGCGACTTGTTATGTTTGACATTCAATACCTGTGTGTGTGTGTGTGTGTGTGTGTCACGTGATCGGTTGGCCAGAATATATAGGCGGGACAGGAAAAACGATCCAACCAACCTTTGCGAGATGAAAGCACTGCAAGTTCTACTATAACAAAGAGTGTTGTATACTGAGGGCAGGAGGGGGGGCGGGGGAGGAGGTAGAGAAGAGCCCAAGGGGAAGCAGAAAAATGACTGAAAGAATAACGAGCATTACGTCGACGTTATGGCTGTCACGAACACAGGAAACTCGGTAACAAAACTGCACGGCCCCATGAAATTTTCAGATCTCTCTCTCTCTATTTTGTACTTATGATGAGGCCCATCCTGGACGCATGCATGCCCACATCGTCCGAAAAACACAGACCCAAACATCACCTATAGACATATTTTGCGGTCGTCAACCACGCATCCGGTGCCGTTCTTCCAGGGGAGGAGGTGCGAGGGGGGAGGGCCCACATACGACCAGCTAAAACAACCGTTGTTTTGTTTAGCCGGAAAATATCCAAAAAGCATCGCGTGTTTGAGTTTGACGACTGAGTAGGTGTTTACCCTTCTTGGTTTTCCTTCGAATACATTAACACGAAGAGGCTAATGAATAATGAAAGGCACGAGCGTGACCAAAATCTATCCACCCGAGTCCAATTGTTGTGACTTGAGTGAACTCCCCACCTCTTTCACTTCTGCGTGGAAATTCAACGTGAATTCATTTTCCCCTTTCTTTTATTTAAAAAAAATTCAAGCGTTTAAATCTTACCTCAGCTGTACAACAACTGCGCCAAATATGGCGCTCGTAATTTAATGGCAAATCAGTTTTCACATAAATACATGCGTAAGCAATTTTTGTTCTTATAAAACAGCACTATCTTTGCAGGGTTTAACTCTTGAATAGAAATTAAGAAAGCGCCTTGTTTCTCTTTTAAACAAGAAGGTGAATTCTATACTTTCGTCTTTGCCCGGAAAAAATCAAGTGAAAGGAGTCACGACAGGAAACACGTGGTGCGCAAGCTGATAAACATGACAGCGCCATCTAGCGGCAATTTAAGTAACCAAGTCTCAGTAAAGATAAAAATTCGCCAGTTTTTTCGACTGTCTGCATTACGTGATTCGATTCACGTATCAAGTAATTAATTTTATATATATAAAAAAATAAGAAACGCCCACTTTTGGAAATGTTAGGGATTGGTCACTCGTAGAATGAGTCATCTTTGGGGTCACGCAACTTGGCTAGTCGTATGATCTCCTCTCGACCACGACCCATCTTTCGTTCCTTTTATATAACACCATTGTTTCTCTGTTGTTGTTGTTTTTTACAATCTGGATTGGTTAAACTAAGATAGATGCATTCAACACATAACAATGAATAAATAATAACAAATAAGCAACACTATGATAAATGCAGTCAGCCCGCAAAGCATGCTTCCATAAGGACACCAGAGGGACACATCATCCGTTTTGTAAGCGACTGTAAAAGGCCAAGCAACTGGGCAACCCACGGACTACATCATTCGAATCTGGTGGCTCCATTTGAAGAGATAGAGAGAGAGTTTTTCTGTTATCAGTACACGACTTTTCTCCGATGCATGTCGACTCTAATAGAAGGTCATTGGGGATGCTCTTGAGGACCTACAGAGATGTTCACAACTCTTGATGACAGCCATAAATTGTTACCTGAGAAAGGATCTACAAATGCCCTACCCACCGAAAGTTATTCAAAAATTGACTTTTTATCTTTCATCTTTTTTGGGGGTATATTTTGTAGTACCAATTGTTATTCAGGAGACCCTTTTTTAAATAAAAATTCAACTGATGAAATTTTATCATAATTTTTAAACTTTGTCACAATGGGTCTGCCTATCTATCTGGATGGATATGGATATATAATTATATTTAACTATACCTATTTTTTAAATTTAAATATCTGCAATGGGATAAGTTGGGTTACATCTGCAGTTTCGTCGGTATTGAAGCGCCATATGGCGAAGCCGCACGTTTTCCGTTTGTATTTCAGCTTACATTTTTTATTTATTTATTGAAGCATCACCCGTGTCCATGTGTATACAAATATGTTGAGTTAACTTTCTCTTCGGGTCGACTGTGCGGCGTGGCGTGTGTATGTGTGTGTGTGTGGCAGTCGCGTAGCAGCTTCTTTTCAATGAAGTTCTTGTCGTGAGTCTCGGTTTCTGTTGTAACTTGGTGTTTTATTTTCCCCCGACTAGCCTTTTCGAGAGTTTGTTGAGATTCACTGGATATTCCGTGTGCAGTGAAGCTTGTCAACAGAGAGACAAAAAGCTCAAATTTCGGTTGACATCATTTGGAATGCAGGAATTCTAAGGGCGGAGTACTTTTTCGACTTCCCCTGTCGTCATATTTTAATCGAAACCGTTATTGTTTGCCAATGTTGCCCGTCAACACACCGTCTAACCCTCGAGTCCATTGTATACGCAACTGTGACGTTCTCCCGGCATTTATTTGTGGTGAATTAGAATCTTAACCTTTTGCCCGCCATCTTTGTGCAGCTGCACAGAGAGCATAGATTCAAACCGACAGAACAAAACGAAAGAAATCACAAGAAGAGGACGTTGGTTTTAAGGTAATTGAAGTTCGTGCCCAAAATACGCGATGGAGATTCTTACTGTTATAACGCTATTTTGATTCGCTGTAAAGCCCCGGTGTGCATAGTCAATGGGAATTCTCACCAGTAAAGGGCCTGGCGCGCCCTTGCAGCTTCCATACATGGTCACCCCATGGAAAACCTGTATCCTGTTTTTTCCTACGTCATCGTGTTATTTTGTTTCACATTTACATCAGGCACTGTTTTAAAAAAATGATATACTTTTCTTAGTCTGAAAATCACTGGATTCGTGCTTAATAAATTATGATTGATATTAACCGTCTGAATCCCAAATGTACAGTCTAACGGCTATTATGGTCAGAGTATCTTATTGATGGTTCATTTGGTTGACAGGAGGAAATCGGGCAAGTCTTCAGCGAGCTCGAGTCGGCTTCTCGCGCCCTTCAAGTTGACGTGCCGAATGTCAGCGTAAGAAAAGCAGCAGCGCCTCCTGCAGTTCCACAGAGGCGTGCCGTGAGAAACCTCGCCAAGAAGCCCGGTTTACGTGTAACCGAGCCTTACACCGAGGAAAATCCCGTGGGCAGCTTCAAGTGGGGCCTTAAAGAGGGTCGACTGCATGATTCGGTGGCCAGTAACACTGTGGAAAATGACCGAGGAGGTGCTGCAACCCGGCCGGTTCGCAGAATCTCCTGTCCAGCCTTGAAATCGCAGCCAGAGAACCGTCAGCAGCACTCCCTTTCCAATGCCAGTTGCGATGAAAGCAGCGCCGTCGATGCCACTCGATCACAGCGACGGGGCCAGCGATTTCTAACGGCTGATTTGCATACGGACAGCATTGGTAAGTTGAAATCGCCTTACGGGACTCCGTTGGATTCAGCGTCGTTAAACAGCTGGACCACCAGTCTGATGGCCGAGTTGAACAGCGTCATCGAGAACGAACTGCAGAGGCTCGGCTGTGGTCGAGATCACCAGGGCAAATTCAAATCGACGTGCTGCTCCTCGTCGACGACCGATGATGACGACGACGTGTTTGCGTCTGCCAATAGCAGCGCCAGAACTCTGTGCGCTTACGGCAGCTCTCATCTCGAATCGAAACTGAGTAGTGCAAGTGATAAGACTTGGGATGGAACAGAAACAGACAGTTGGCCATTAAGTGGGCCGAATAACATGTCTGCTGATAAGCATCTCACTCAACTGTGCCCGGACACATCCGCAAAAGAGCATCAGAGTCACACTGAAGACAAGAGCCGCCGTCCGTGTAACCGTGTCTTATCAGATGGCAACCAGTCGCTGGAAGAAGTTGTAAGTGAAACCAACAAGCAATTCCAACAGTTGAGCGCCGATTTCGACGAGACCAGGCGGAAAATCTTCAACGATCTTCAACTGCTCGAGACGACGTGTCGTCGGGCCCAGTCAGCCGAGAGTGCAAAGGCTCCGTTGCTATCCGCTGACGCTTCGGTTAACCACAGCCCTGTTCTTGTAAGTATTATACGTCTTCTTTGTTTTTTGTGTTTTCCACCGTCTGTCCATATCTTCGTCGCATCGGACGTAGAAATATTGCTGCTTCGTGTGTGGGTTACTTTATAACTTATAAGTTTGATTTTTAAAAAAAACCTGTTCTCCTGATTATGCAATTCAAAAAGAGGACAATCTCTGGCCAGCGATACCATTTTGAGAGAGTAGCGAGAGAACACGACTTTGGATTTTTCGGACTTTTTTCCTTGTTGTATTTGTGTACAGTAGAGGACATTCTATCGCGTTAATGGTTTTCATCGCGCCGATAAATAACTGACGTGTGTGTTTACATGTCGGTTCCAATTCATATCCTTTTTTTTTACAATACGACTTTGGTATTAAGGGGGCACAGGCGCCTTTATCTCGACATCTATCTAAAAGGGTTAGATGGGGGAAAAAATTAAATTTATAATTAATTAACAGAGTAGTATAATTAGTAGCTGATTTTAGAAATATAATTAATTTCATAAATATTGAAATCCATCAAATTAGGTCATCTTTCTGTCTTGTCTCGAACTGGGTTTTTTCGTGGTTTCGTCACATGCATTCGGTGCTTTTCTTTTTTTTTGTCAGAGACCGCAGGAGTTGCAGGATTTTTTGCGGCGCGTCGAGGATAGCATCCGCACGACATGTTTAGATGTCACCGGCGAGAGTAAGCAGGCACTGAAGTCTGCTCCAAAGACATTGTCAGTCCAGATGGATCAGGACGACGATAGCGCCCCTCTGTTCGACGCCACCACCCAGACTTCGCCAACCTGCCTGTCGAGAAGTTCGAGTTTCCTCTGGGTTTCCGACTGCAACTGTAGCGTCGACAGCGGTACTCTGGTCGAAGCAGGTCGCATGTCTTCATCATCGAACGCTACGTCGTTGTCCGTGTCCGCTCCGCTGTCAATCTCCAGGCGATCCCTTCCGGCGACGGCCTCTGAAGCCGAAGTCCAGACTGAGGTCAATATCGACACTTCCCTGTCGTCCTTAATCTCCGGTTCCAGTGGGTTAGACTGCATGGATAACATCCAGTTCGCCTTGCAAATCACCCCGGATAGTGCAGCCGATGTCGCTTTCGATCCTTTCGATAATGGCGCTGAATCTGGCATCGGCACTGGATCTCCTCCACCCAAGGACAGGAGGAAGAAATCCTGCTCCGCGGTTACCGAGCTAACCCAGGCCGAGGATTCTTCGGACTCTGATTCGGAAACCTCCAGCGTCGACCTGGACGATGATGAATCAGGTGACCACCGCACACGGGACAAGGTCCGACGTCGTGAAACCTGGGAAAAGTTACGACGCCGGCACTCGTGCAAGAGGGCCCATTCCCGGCGCAATAAAGACAAGGAGACGGTTTGGGTACCCCGCGCCGTGCCGGTAAGTGAATCGGCGACGGGCACCCAGAGCCCCGTCAAGGCAGATAAGGTCCTTCACAAGCCGCCAGCCAGCAGCACTCAAGTAGGCTCGGCTCGGTCTAAATTGAAACCTCTCGTCTTTCGTCACGTGACCGTGACGTCGTCACCGCCGAGCAGCAGCAGCAATTCTCTGGAGCCGGAAAAGTCGCCGGTGCTCCGAGGAGCCTCTCCGGGGTCTATTAAATCAGCGCTCCAGTCGGTCCTGTCGATCGAGTTGGCTAATAAATCCAATTCGGTGCCTCTGCTGCAAGTCGGCACGCACGAAGAAAGCAGCAAATTGAAACCCGTCTCTGCAGCATGCACTCCCACCGAGCCGCACTCTGCCGTCGAGGTACGTTTTATCAAAGCAATTTCGTTTCGAATAAAGTGACGAAGGACGTCATCCTTGAAATTTTTTTAATTCTGTTTAAAAATATTTATTTAACAAATAAACGTAATTAAATTACAAGTGGAAAAGTAAATAAACAAAAATAACGAAACAACATAAAAATAATATTCAATTTTTAAGAACCTTCATGCAAGTTTATATCATAACAACTAATCTGCCTTTCCCATGTAATCATTCTATTTGGTTGTTTTCATATTTCTTTTTTTTTTAAATAGACATCGTTGGGATCCGCACGGTCGCATTCGGAGTCGGCATTTGCCGGTAAGTACCTTTCTTTCCACCACGTTTTCGACAATGGTGACTGGGAGGCAGGTCACGAGGTATGAAAATGCTACCATGGAGACCCCAACATCCTCGAGCAAAGCTGACTTAAGTTATCTATCCCGGCAACCAGAAGTGGCTTCCAATAAGGGGCTTCCTCTAATGATTGATATATACGAAGAAAGCTCCTTCATGCCCTGATAAGTACTAGCACCGGAAGTCGAGCAAGATTGCTCTCAGAGAGTGATTATATTCAATAAAATATAACGTCCTGAATCGAAAGCAATATCTTCCAGCGTCGGGGATATTGTTTTTTGAGGATACCACGCATGCGCAGGTGTATAGCGTAGCCACCTCGACGTATAAGTTTAGTTAAAGCAGCTGGGAAAGCACCGAGTCCCCCTTGGATCTGGCCGTCTTCAGTGGGCACTCCTTCTCAGGATGCTGTCAGTGAAATGTCGATCATGAACGGTCGGAAATTTGTTCGCAGTTTCAGTGAGCGCCTGCGAAGTGAATGGCCAAAGTCGGAAACACTCGACAGGTTGTTGTTGCGCGTGAGAAATGATAAACTTCAAGGTATATCTCAACCCTTCCCCTTACTTGTTAACACGCGATTACAAGTCTTAGAGTCGGATTTCAAGTCGATTTTCGTTGGTTGTTGTTAGTCACTTCAATTCGACTTGGTATCGACATGTTGACATTTTTCAAACTCGGACTAAAATATCTTATTTGGACCCAATCAACGTCCAAACATGGAAATACAGACTAGTGTAAAAACACAAGGTTTTCGACAAACTCACAAGAGAATACAAGTCCGTAGTCGACACACAAGTCGGATTTCAAGTCGATTTCACGGTTTTCCTATAGTAATTCAACTCGACCCGATATCGACTTGTTGGCGTTTTTAGTCGAGTTGACTTTGCCTGCGGCAGTCGGACTAGACGATAACACCATATCTGGACCCAATCAATGTCCAAATCATGGAACTGTTTACGGATACAAGATACAACTGAAAGATTCGAAGTGCAACTTGTATACAGCAAACGCAAGTCGGAATTGAAAAGTTGACTTTTACTGTTTGTCCAGTTTTTAATCTCAAAGTTTTAAGGTTTTTAAGTCGAGTTGAGTCGTTGGCGGCAGTCGGACCAACAGTGACACCATATGTGGACCTCGATGAATGTCCATACATGGAAATATAGACTATAACACTATACGTGGTTATATTGAAGTTGAAGGCTGACCACGCCTACAGCAGTGCATACCACGCCTCTGTCGTGATTGTCCATAAAAGTCGAAAACTGTAAAGCCTTTTTTCGAATCATTGAATTGTCGAATGGCGGCGATTGTCACTTCCTTGCTCCAATTACTAATTACATTTAAACTGTGAAAGGCGTCACATTTCACTTGATTTTTTTTTTAAATCTCCGGTATGCAAAAATGAATACCTTTTTTCCCCAGCTGTTTTGGGGTGCAATTTAATACTTGTTTTTCGTAGCCGTAATCTCGTCTGGTGCGCTGCAGACGCCCCGCGATTATCTCGTTTCGCGCAGCGATCCTGGGGCCTCTTGTTGTTTATTTTCAAGACTCTCCTTATGCCCATCTCGTCCATCCAACACGAGGGGTTCGCAAGGCCACGGAAATGTGTTCAAGTTGTAAAATCTGTGAACATTTTCTCGGGATTTCTAGGTTAAGTATAATTTTTGTAGGAATTTTCAGGGATTTTTCAAGGATTCTTCCCCTTAGATTTCTAAGGGATTTTAGCTGAAGTGTTCGAGGATTTTCAGACTTCGGAACCCCTGATCCAACAGAACGCTATTTCCCCCATTTCCCTCTTAAGATTTTACAGAGTATTTGAGTTTTGATTTTAAAGAATAATCAAACGAAGAATCCGATCAATTTCCAGTAGGTCTGTTGTTGAATGATCCTCTTGTAGCGTGAAATCTCAAATTACAGAAGCTTTTGTGGTGCTGCCTTATTGTCAGAGCAAGATATGAGGACTATGAAGAGGTCGAGCAAATGGAGAACGTCACAAACTGAACAACCTGATGCGTCAGTACGGCGCGACGTCGTAAGCACGTAACTTACTGAAACGCGAACTCGTCTGTCACGTGGTCTGAAAAGCCTTACGGCACTAAACTGGCGTCACGAGACTTGGAAGAGAGACTTCTTGATGTGATTGGGTTGTATCGGTGACGCTTTATTCACGTGACTTCACCATGACGTCACTGTCACGTGACTTGTGCAAACGGGGGATCCGGTACAAAGCGTGCGACTGAAAATACTGTGACGTCATAGTCCCGTGATGTGTAAAGTCTTGTGTATGATCACGTGACTTGAGAGGCACTACGTGTAGTAATGAGGTCCATCACGAACGCCATAGTCACGTGACTTGTGCAGGCGAGTGTCGAGCGTTGTGACGTCATAGTC